>JAJAGP010001899.1:0-66185 GCA_025084515.1 Ancistrus triradiatus
GCATACCTGCTTCTTCTCGTTATAGGAGGTAAGTTGTCTATTAAATGTTAATACCTCCATCCCCTTGTAGCATGTGTTCTTTTGTGTGCACAACAGCAGAATTAAATTGGAGGAGCTCTTTCTGAGGTAAGGGTGAATTTATACTTTCGGTTGACTTGGTTCAGACCAGTAGAAAATGATATATTGTCACATTTTAGTCCGGATTTGCTTAGCATTCAGGCTGGCATTCTTAACATCAAACCAAAACTTGTAAGCAAAAATCATATGACTAAGATCACATACTGATTGGACAGCTATTGTGACATTTTGCAACCGAACTTGCCTAACTTGCGAAACAATGATGCATGCTCATGGGATTTCTTAACATGTGCTGGTATTTTTACCAGCTGATAACTCACAAAGATCCTTTACAATTTAATTCCTCCATCTTCCACATAAAAGACCTCATGTAACAAGGAGACGGTGGTTAGGACGCACATACCTGTGTGTAATGGGCAACCGACCTCCTACACAAGAAGAACCAGGAATGCTTGAGCATTCTTTCCTATGGATCCGAAGAATCACGTACAGTTCTTAAACGTAACCAGAACTGCATTCGTTTGATAACCATTATATCAAGTTGTATAGGTTATGTTAAATTACATTTCTTTTTAGGGTCACTTCTTGTGAAATCAATTGCTGTATTCAAGTAATTTAAATGCATTTGGTCTGTACTGTATTCACAAATCACTGGGACCAGACTAGAATTTGTTTGGAAGCTTGTTTGGGTTCAAATGGCCGTGTTCACACTTGTTTAAATGACTTGCTCCAACAGAGCAGTCGCACCAGGGTTCGTTTTAATATGAACACAACTTTAAACACTGATATACAGTTGTAACTCGGTTAATTTGTTCCAGAAGTCTTGTCAAGAACTGAAAATGAGTACTGAGTAAGTTTTTCCCATAAGGAATAATGTAACCTGAATTAATCTGTTCCAGATCCCCATAAAATCCACAATCTATGAGCATTATATGCATTAATGGAGTTTGTACCGGTGCAGTTACATTATGGCACCTGTAGATCGAGATTCAGCCTCATGATAATTAATGAGTAAGTTAATGTTTAAAACACTTACATTAACCTACAGATGGCCAAAATCATTAACAAAATGGAATATTTATTTTATAATCAAGTGTTGAATATCTCATGTAATTTAGTGAGTAAAGGAATGAAGGTGAAAAGTAAAAACACTTACTGTATTGGCGAACTCAGGGCGCTAAGATAGCTGCTAAATTAACTGCAGCCTGTGTTCTGGAGCATTCAATTCCTGTTTTGCTTTTGGTTGACTCTTATAAATGAACGTTTTTAGGACCAGTGGAGACTTATATGCACTAAGAATACAGTACTGTAGATGGAAAAAATAAATAAATAAAAAAAACTGATAACGACAGCGAACATCTATGAGCAAGGCTATTATGAATCTGAATCACTGTGTACTGAATTGTTAATCATGAATCGTGACTCGAATTTCGGCTGAAACGGTCAAATCAAAAATTTACATTTACATTTACAGAGACGTGTACTTTGCTCTATGATCTTTTAATTGGTACAGTCTTACAATCCAAGCAATTGTGGGTTAAGGGTCTTGCTCAAGAACCCAACAGTGGCAGCTTGGCAGAGGTGGGATTTGAACCCTGGACTTCTGGTCCAGAGTCCAGTACCTTAACCACTAGGCTACCACAGTCCCAAAAATGTGTTGAGAATGAGTTCTGAGGTGATCGAGAATCAAGGTACCACTGCATTTTGATTGTGTTGGACCCTGTCAATGCTTGGTGGATCACCTTCACACTCAAATCACCACTTTACCTTATGAGTTATTTCTAAATCACACATGCAGCCTTAACACACTAAGTTCCAGAGTTGCAACATTTGCACTGTCTAATGTACAGTATAACAAATCCCATATGGAATGGGTAAAATTTTAAAGTTCAAACATTTGAGTTTCTTTCACATGTGCCTTCTTTCTACAGAATGCCTTGTCAGCAGTGAACTGTGGGCTTCTCATTTATTAATAACTCAGCAATCAAAGAAATGGAGCTCATACTTCCTTCAAATCTACAAAAAATACATTTGCAGACCTTTCAACTGTGCTGCCCAGTGTCTTGAAAGACTGCAACTATTTTTACAAACCAATCCACCATGCCAGACCTCAGAACCACAAAAACAGACCTAACTGAGCACCACTTAAAGCATGCTACTCTTTGGTATAGCTATGTATATTTTAAGATGCTGTAATCACCTTGGCAGAGTGCTAATCACTACAGGCATCATCTACTAAATATTAATAGATACTTGTCTACAAAAGCTATTTTATCCTATTTTCAAAGTGGATGACGTTCTCACTATGATAATGTTTAAATTCCTTGCCTCGTTGGGCTTCTCACCCTGTAGTGTATCAACTTTTAAACGTTCAGATATTCTCAAAAGCAGTGTGTCAGCCCACCTGAGTAGCTGTTTATAACTGCTGTCTACTGGATAGTAGAGTTGGGCGATATCATGGTATTTCGATATACCATGGGATTTAAAAGTAGTGACGGTATTTCAAAATTTGACAACAAATTTCTGCTTCCGCTGGGTTTACCTCCTTAAAGCATCGCTAAAGTGGTCAAAAGACAGCTGAGTTTTCAGACAAGAATGATGTTTATGACACATAGTGGTGGCCAGATTCAACGTTTCCGTGTTTATATTTGGTGTGATGAGGCTGTTAGATTCGAACGCTTTTTTTGTCTCTTCCATCTTTCAGTGCAATATCCTGATTATGCATTCATTTGTGGCAATCATATTTCAAAGGCATACATTATGGACACAATAAACTGGACTTGGTTTGAGCAACACTGGAGAAGTAGGCTAAGACTGAGCAGGGCAAAAAGAAAACACTCGCACACTTTCCTCAAGGCAGAACACATCAGAAAATCTATGTGGTTCATGAATTTCCCTTCTGTACTTTCCCTTCTCCGTTCCTCGCCAACGAGGATGACTAAAGGTAGAATCATAAAAAATGTAAAGATATCTCAAAAGGTTGTCACAAGGTAGGCAAGCAAGTCAGTTTTATTATAGCAGAAAATCTATTTTGTCTGTCTGTACAGCTGGAAAGTTGGATTAAATAGACTGCGTTAGCCTGTCATCTGATTCAATGTCACAGAGAGATGATGAGGAAAATGAGAGAGAGAGGGAGAGGGAGGATGTGAAAGATTAAAGAGGGGCAGCTCCATTATAACTGTGCATGATGGCTCTTCCTCAGAACATATATGGTTTAGGGATCTTCATCAAGATGCTTATGGACCATTTCACCTCTTTCGTTTAAACCAATGTTACATATTGAGACCCTGGAACAAATGACTAATTCTGTCATAAAACATTTTATATCCTTAGTTGACGAAAGTGTTGAGAGTAAAGATGAGACTTTAAAAGAACTTTAAAGTTAGAAAGTGAGGGCAGAAACACCGAGATATCGACCACCCATAATGGACAGCCTAAATCTGGGGACCGAGACCAGATTAGCATCTGAGGACATTAGTCTACGAGAGCAAATTAGTTAGGTAGACTGGACCAAGACAATGGACTGCTTTAAAAGTGAGAACTCAAATGTATATTGAATACACAAAGTGATCGGAAGCCAGTGAAGGTTTTGCAGAACATGAGTAATATGATCGTATTTCTTGAAGGTCAATGCCCTACCTCCACTCACTATAACTGAGGTATAGAGAAGAGCATCTCTGAATGTACACCTTGAAGCAGATGGGCTACTGCAGCAGACAACCATACCGGGTCCCACTCCTGTCAGTTAAGAACAATCAACTGAGGCTACAATTTGCACAGGCTCACCAAAACAACAGAAGACTGTGAAAGCGTTGCCTGATCTGATGAGTCTTGATTTCTGTTTCAGCATTCAGATGTTGGGGTCAGAATTTGGCGTAACCAACCTGAAAGCATGGATCCATCCTGCATTGTATCAACGGTTCAGGCTGGTGGTGGTGTAATGGTGTGGGGGATATTATTTGGCACACTTTGGGCCCATAATACCAATTTAAATGTCACCTGAGTATAGTTGCCGACCATGTCTATCAATTTTATTTATCTTCTACATGCCATGTCACAAAGCTCAAATCATCTCAAACTGGTTTATTGAACATCACATTCCACCAGATCTACTTCGAACAGAGAACCTTTGGAATGGTGGAATGGGAGATTCACATCATGGATGTGTCAATATGGACCAAAATCTCTGAGGAATTTTTCCAGTAACTTGTTGACCCTGAGTTCTGAAAACTGCAAAACTGCATCTTCTTATGTTGACCAGTCTTCATGGTCATCATCAACTATATATGTATATGAACACATGAGGGACCTTTAACGTCACAGCCTAGTCTTTAGACAATATCCCTAAGAGAAGCTTTCAGTTTGAAGCCATCAGATTTGTACTCCTTTCTTTCTCACTCTCATTCACTGCAATGTCTATGACAATGACCCACCAGGTCGGTCGGAAAATGGGGAAAATATTCAATGGGACTCAAATGAGGCCTCTTTCATTATTACAGTTTCAGAGCTAACCAGAGTACAACAGTTCCCCCTGGCTTGATGAGAACAATCAAGGGTTATGGCTAGAAATTCAGTTTAAATGTGAAGATGTGATTTCAGACTAACCTACTATTCAATTTGAAATAATTTAAAACATTGAAAAACATACGAACAAAAAGGTATTTTTATTTCTTAAATTAACATACTGACTTGAATTGTCTATTTATCCTTCAAATTTAAGATACTACTTTATCAATGTGAGGGTTGCATTTGATCCAGAGCCCAGTCCAGCAACACTGGACACACAGCATGCACAGTGGTGCTTGAAAGTTTGTGAACCCTTTAGAATTTTCTATATTTCAGCATAAATATGACCTTATAGCACACAGTGAGACAAAAGTACTATAATTTGTCATTTATTTATTGAGGAAATGATCAGATGTTACAGATCAGTGAGTGGCAAAGTACGTGAACCTTTGCTTTCAGTAGCTGATGTGATGCCCAGAAGGATTCACAAACCAGAGCGACTTACAATTGGTACAGTCTTACAATCCAAGCAAATTGTGGGTTAAGGGCCTTGCTCAAGGACCCAACAGTGGCAGCTTGGCAGAGGTGGGATTTGAACCCTGGCCCTTCTGGTCCAAAGTCCAGTACCTAACCCGCTAGGCCACCACAGTAATATATAAGGGTTCAGAAACCTTTAAACACCACTCTACATGTACATGTAGAGTATATTCACCATTATTATCATGAAATGCTTACTAAATTAAATGTTTAATTAGCTAGAGGAGATAATTAGAAATTGGACAAAAATAGAAAGCTTACTTGTTACAGAGAATAATAATGTTATAAAAGCACTGTCCTAAAAAAAGTGTATTTTGGTGTTGTTGATTAGTTGGTTAATGCATTATGTTCTTTAAATGGCAGAAAGCAGTAGAGGTGGGTTACTCCGGTGGTCTAGATGAGTGTTTTCAGGCCCACAGCTGACAGGAAGCTGATGAGAGCCTTTTATCTTTGAAGGGACTAAGGTTTCTCCTAATTCTGTCTTTCCTGGCGCGGTATCAGTCAGTATGGGTTTCACTGTTAAGGGGACATAGCAGGAGCTGCAGAGACTTGTGTTCATGATGATGCAGCTCAAAATGAGGATCATATCATATCATCCCTTCTTATGCTGGAGATATATTTTGGCTTGCTTACCTTTCCAATGGACCTTGGGAATGGTGCACGCTGGTTCTCTGGCACCAAACATGGGTGGCACCAGTAGAGATCTCTTTGTCCTGATCTCTCCAAGACCCAGAATCTCCTGCACACCAGCATGAAAAAAAAAAGTTAGAGAAATGACAATAAAAAGAAAGACTGAAATGCTGGAAAAAAGACAATTGTACAGCATTTAGCAGACATCCTTATCTAGAATGACCCCACATTTATCTGAGCAGTTAAAGGATAAGAACCTTGCTCAGGGGAATAACAGTGACAGTCTGTTATAAGCCTGGATTGAAAGCCATAACGTTCTAAGCAGGAGTGCAAAGTCGAACCATCATGTTGGCACTAGCTGTAGGCCGATTAATTTTGAAATGATGGGCATCGGCTGATATCTGTGCTCACAAGACCGGTATTCAAAATTAGCGGAGAAATGCAAAGAAACTCCAGCATTGCAGCTTCTAAGTGACTAAAGACAAACAGAGGCTGAGAGAAAAGTCAGTCAGGGTGGGGCTGTTTATGAGAAGATGGAAAACCTTCTCACTGCCCTTGGGAATGGGATTAGAACAAACATATGCTGCTACCATGTGCACTACTCTACTCCTTCTCATTGAGTAGCACTGAGTAACAGGTGTATGTAAAACATTACATAACTATTTATTTCATGAATAAAGTCAAATCAAAAACATCACCCAGTTCAAAATGCTACTCTGCGCTTTCAACGTCAATGTCATCAAGGTCAGCCGAGTCTAACTACAAAGGAACGGGCCATTTTCTGGCAAAGGAGTGGAGGATGGACTTTATCTTCAAACAAGCTTAACGGACTGGTGAGTTTGGTGTTAACATAATGTTCTGGCAGTTTGTAGGCATTTGTGGGCTGTTGATCTGCATACACAAGCATCCAGAGCGACGTACAACTCTTATAATCTTTGTTTTCTTTTGCTTTCATAAGCAGTTGAGGGTTAAGGGTCTTGCACAAGGGCTCAGAGCTAGCAGCTTGGTCTGGGACTGGAGCCCTGAATCTTCCAATCAATAGTCCAATACTTAAATCGCCGAGCCACTACAGTGGTCTTTATATGCGTTATGTTATAATGGAAGCGTAACGAATGCTGCTAATTGTTAGATCAGTTATTCATCCCGTATCTGCAATGAATAAATGAACACCTACACAGAAAAGGCTAGAGGAGTGGTGTATAATCACCATTGACTGGAGATTCACGAAGTGCTTAGACATTATCCACACTCTCCCCATTTATCCTGTTAAAAGCTGCTTTACACTAGAGCCATTCAATTAGCCACTGTACGTCCTTTCTTTACTCAGAGAAAGCCATTATTACATCCAGGACCATGCTATAGTTGAAACAGACAGTAGTCAGAGTGCATCGTAGCTTCTTTATGATCAATGAGCTCGTCTAGGTCATTAAGCCTGGTCATTAAAGCAAGTCCGCCTACCTCCCCAGCCACCTCCCATTCACAGAATCTCAAACAAAAGCCAATAATGTCCTGCTACCCGTCGGCTCCCTAATGGACTCAACATTTGTTTAAGATTCCCCGGTGCACCAGACCAGAAACCATGGAACAGCGAGGAAGCAAATAAAGAAAACGAAAGCCAGCAAAAAGTGGAGAACAATGGAAGATGCGTACGAGGAGGAAGACCGCCATGCTCATCGCCTTCTGTGGTCTAATATGCAAATAGTTCAAATGCCAGAGCTGTTTTCGTCTCTTTTATATTCTCCTGCTAGAATGTTGTTTTTAAGGACACAAAAGTAAGAAGACCTTCACAGACATACCGCTGCTTAGAAAAGTAAATGAAATCAATTGGTATTTGTGTGTCTGAGAACGGCTTTGTGGTCGACTAAACGTAATTCACTGTGATAGTTATTTGTGTTATGTTTACAACAGAAAAGGAAATGGTTGTTAATTGTCTAGAATTTAAAGCTAAATCTGTTTTAGGGAAAGTTTTGTAGATTTTAGCAGAAATAATATGCAACCATTGGGAAAACAAGAAAGATACAGAAGCATGCCCCTTGGCCATAAGCCTTTTTAGAAGTAGTGTCTAGCATCCTCAGGCATATCTGACACATGGGAAATGAAGTTTGTGTTCTTTTAGCACACTGGCACCACTATTTAAAAGCAAAGTAAACTGAATGTGCTATCTGTAATTATATGAGACTTAATAATGTGCTGGCTTGAATATAACTTATATATAAAACCAATTATGGTAAATATGTATTCATATTCAAAGTACAAGGCCTGGTGTATTAAATACCAATTTTTGCCATTCCTTGTGTAGTATGTCCTCGTGATGTGTTAGGTTGGGTAGTGTGAGCCACCCCCCCAAAGGTTGAAATGAAACCTACGCCACTGCTGAGGGCAGTGAGAAGAGCATGCCATGAGCAGAGCTTGTACATTATATAAGAGGAGGAATGTACTAGAAGCTGTTGAATGCCTGTGAATGGAGACAGCATACTACTTAACACCCCAGTATTCGCTAATGGCCTAATACAGCAGGAAAAAGCATCCTAACATACTGCAAAAATGGTCCTTTATGGAACACGACAAAGAGATCAATGAGCAATGGTGGGATGTGCTGGACAAACACGTTCGACCCATGAATGCCCCACCTCACAACTTGTATGAGGGATCTGCAGCTAACATCTTGGAGGAAGATGCCACAAGACACCTTCAGAGGTCTTGTGGAGTCCACTCCTTGATGGTCAGAGCCTTGGCAGCACGAGGAGGACCAAGGCTGATTGGTGTCAGTAAGGACGTTACTAAAGCTATGAGAAGAGTTCCTCTGAATACACTCAGCATATTAAATAAGAAAGAAGTCCAGTCTTTCTATAAAGTAGCCTGGTAAAGTCAGTACACTATATGAAGGAGGAAGTACTAGAACCTGTGAAGGAAGTCTCTTCCAACCAATTAATCAATCTGGCATTGTATCAGGGACTGTGTGACAAAAGTGCTGAATATATACTGTATGTGGGTGTGTTTTTGTGGGAATGCAGAACAGTTTGTGCATAATGTACTTCATTTGCATGGAAATTCAATAACTTCCTAATCAGCCTCACTCCTACTGTCAGTAACTTGGATGCGTCTCGGGTTTCTTGCTCTGCTCTCTCTCGTTTCCTGTCTTTGTCATTTCTGATGCAATTATGCTCTTTCAGGCCATCAGTGCAAATCATATTCGTCATTCATGATATCGATGCCATGCCAAAACAACAATAAACCAAAATGGGGGCATGTGAGACTGGTCTGTCATGGGCAACCCAGTCACTTACTTAAAAACATCGTACAAACAAGTAATACAAAGGTAAGCACAGTGCCACTTTATGCAGGCGTAGTGAACTAACTCCTGGCTGCATCTTGGACCTGAAAATGAACAGGGGATGAAACTAAAAAGATTAGGAAACAACTTTAGCAGATAGGAAAGTGCCATCCTGATCTATCAGCGCTTTCTTGTCGCAAAGCCCATTTCCATCTTGGTTCTTCCATGAGTGACTTTATTTAGGAAATGGGTGGATCACACTGCTATTATAAAGTATAAGCTAGAAGAGAAACTCAAACGTCTGGCAAAATGCCACACTCAGTGTTCCTGTATGGTGCAGCAGTTTAATATGCCTAAAACAAAGGGGGCTGTTCCTCCATGCAGGCTCATTCCTGGGGCCGCATTCAGAAAGATTCTAAGAATACCCTTAGAGAGCTCCTAACTTAGCCTAAAAACCCCTATGTAGGTGTTTTAGCTTAAGAATGATTCAGAAGCGACCTGAGACTGACTCTGAGAAGACAAAAACTTTCATCTCAATTTACATTTACAGCATTTAGCAGACGCCCTTATCCAGAGCGACTTACAATTGGTACAGTCTTACAATCCAAGCAATTGTGGGTAAAGGGTCTTGCGCAAGGACCCAACAGTGGCAGCTTGGCAGAGTCAGGATTTGAACCCTGAACCTTCTGGTCCAGAGTCCAGTAGCTTAACCACTAGGCTACCACAGTCCCAGTACCACACTCAATCTGTTTCAGATTGCAGATCGATATCTCTCTCTCTCTCTCCCTCTCTCCCTCTCCGTTAATACTGTTAATAAGGTAGCCTAGTGGGTAAGGTACTGGACTATGGACCAGAAGGTCCAGGGTTCAAATCCCATCTCTGCCAAGCTGCCACTGTTGGGTCCTTGAGCAAGGCCTTTAACCCACAACTGCTTGGATTTTAAGACTGTACCAATTGTAAGTCGCTCTGGATAAGGGCGTCTGCTAAATGCTATAAATGTAAATGTAAATAAGGGACATACAGTATTGCCATTGAAATAACAAACATTTCTGCGTATTTTACACTAATCACACACATTTATTTGCTTTATTTATATATTTATTTTAGATTTACCATGCTGGTCATTTCTGCAGCCTACTTAATCTACTGGATAGCCTATGAACTAGAGGAACTGCTCTTTGCAATGCCTTTGATTGCGCCGTGTCTTATTTTAAGTGGTGGGGTTGTTTCATATTAATTCATTTTGGATATTAATAGCATTATTTGTGCTGGAGTAGGACATGTCGAGAACATCCCTAATAAGATCAAAAAACCACAAACATATTCCTGCATGATCTAATCAGTGGCATTGATTAGTTCCCTCTTACTCAGTGTTTTGAGAACATTTCTCTTCTGCCTCGTTGTCTTTCCATATTCTTTCTCCTCTGCTTCCTAAGTCTCCTAAAAGTCCTCCTCCCCTATTCCTACCAGTTTTCATCTCAGGAGCTTGTAACTTTAAGAGGGAAAAGACCATAAACTTAATATTTTTTTTCTTAGTATTTCATCACTAAGAGCTACATTTAGCATTAAGGAATCTTTCATGAATATGGCCCCTGATGTATAATTCTGCCACTGCCAAGGTAAAAAGAAGTAGCCGGTCATCTACAGTGTGCCTTTTGGTGTAGGGGTCATACAGAACTGGGAGAATACATAATAAAACAACATTCACGAGTCATATCGTATTCGCCCTACACACATTCATAAACATTTATAAACTATAGCACAGACTGATTTATATGACTGTTATTATCATAGCTTGTTTGTAAGTTCTGCAAAAAGCTCCACACAGACCCACTCAAGTCCCCTGGCTGATGCCTGTGTGGTGTTTTACACGGTTCTGTGCTGCTGACAGACTGGCCAGATTCGGTCGACCACCATTACAGCAGCTTTTTTCTAATGTGTATTTTCTTCATGTGTAATGATTAATATTTGACCTCCATTTAATATTGACAAGCTAAAAATAAAGTATCAAACGAAAACTTCATCTCTTTTTTCCACCTTTTATCACTGTTTGCGCTGGTCGGATAGGCCTAAGAAAACATGGCACTAGGGTTGTAGCAATGCATCATGACTCAATGCATCGCGATGGAAAAAAAAAAGCAACCAATATGCTTCGTCAAGTTTGGATAATTTTAATATATGGTTAAGCTGCCAATAAAACCATGTTGTTTGTAAAACTTCTGCATGTTTCTAGTAATTCCTTTAAACTGCTTGTGGGTACGTTTTTTAGGACTTTTAGTGTCAACGTACATGTTATACACAGTACAACTTGTAGTGAAAGCTTTTTGCAACGCTCCCGAAAAATGTGCACTATTAACTGGAAAAAAAAAAAAAATATATTATATATATATATATATATATATATAATAATAAAGTAAACTAGTAAAGCTAAAATGGAAATGAATGAGAATTTAACAAGATAGGAAGAGGAAATAGAAGCAAGTAACAATTACTGATGTTTGATTTTGTAAAGTGCGGAGGTAGCTGTGAGGTGGTTGCGGTGACTTATTTGATAGTGTCCTGATTAAGAGTCACGAATGGCCTGAGGAAAAAAGAAACTCCTCCTCACCTCCCTCTTTGTCTTGGTTTTGAGGGGCACGGTAGCGCTCCCAGAACATCAGCAGGGGAGAGAGTCCAAATTGGGATGGCTGGGGCCTTCACTATGTTCTGGGCCCTGGTACGGCACCGCTTGTTGTAGATGGCTGCAGGTCAGGGAGCCTATGTGGTGTTGATGAGTTGGCTGTCGCACCACCCTCCGGAGAGCCCGCTATCATGAACAGAGTGTATGGTTACAAACCCTACAGTGGTTGCAGACGTAAAACATGCCCTGATACAGGCATTGCCAGTATAAAGGGATGGCAGAAGCTGCTGTTGCATGTCTATGCATGATCCCCATCCGGGCTCCCTCTCTCTCTCTCTGACCCTGGCGGACGGGCACAAAAATTATTAATTTCTTGACCAATTTATCTGTTATTTGGACCAGGTGAGGTGAGATAATCAAGGGAAAAGAAAAATAATTCAGTTACATTTACAAACTGATACAATTCAATCCATTGTGTGTTAAGAGCCTTGCTCAAGGAGGCCAACTGCGGCAAGCTTGGCAGAGGTGGGATTTGAACCTTGCGATCTTCTGGTCCTGGCAGTCCAGTACCTTTAATGCTGAGCCACCTCCCACAATGGTTGGACATGGCTGGAAGACACTGCCAGGCCTTTCAACTACAATGGAGGGAATTGTCTTAAAGCAGCTTTACAGAAATCTAGCCATACATGAGCAAGTCTGGGGTGGCAGTGGCAAAGATAAACTCCCTAAATTTCATTAGAAATGTATCTGTTTGTTTGGTCAGTTTGCCCCCCACCATCCAAGACAAACATTTAGGTCAGTTTGGTTGTGTGTGTGTGGGTTGTGTGCCTTTTGCAGTGGACTGGCATCCTGTGCTGCCAGTTAAGCCTTTGACTCTGTAGGGATTAATCTGGAATGGTAGTGTGTGATGTTTACCCGTGACTGCCGAAATAAAAAAATAAAACTTCAGGACATTATCTATCTCATATTGATAATGAATCATCAGATACCCACCCAGCATGTTCGCCCAGAATTGTGTGACAAACGACTTCTTGCCTTGTGAGAAAATCCAAAAACCCCTTAATTTATTTTCCTCAAACAAAGCCCTTGTATGACAGAGTAATTAGTTTTGACGTTATAACACCCAAAGATACATAATACCATTGGTATTATCATACAAGAGAGATAAATCATCATAATGAGCAGTCCAATTACTAGGAAAAACAAGACTCTCAAACAAACCAAAAGAATGATCCCAGCTGTGATTATATCTTTTTGTCTGTTTATTTATGTGTACCTTACATAAGTGAACGCGTTTAAGCTCTGAGTTTATGTGACGGGCAGGCACAGGTCTGACACAGTTCCCAGCATGCATTTTTGCACTCACTTCAATGAACTGTAGAAACAGGTGAGTGCAAGGTCAGGAGAAAAACAGGAAGGACCATTCATTTGATGGCAGAAACAGTAATTTGCTGGTAAACAATGTAAGCCTCCAAGGGAGAGCACGTCAGAGAAAATATACACAGACATTTATTCTTGATCTGCACTGCTTTCTTTTTTTATTTGGTTCTCATCAGCTCAAAAATACCGAATCACACCAACGGGGGGGGGGGGGGGGGGGGGGGGGGGGGGGGGCGGGGGGGGGGGGGGGGGGGGAGGGGGGGGGGGGGGGGGGGGGGGGGGGGGGGGGGGGGGGGGGGGGGGGGGGGGGTGGGGGGGGGGGGGGGGGGGGGGGGGGGGGGGGGGGGGGGGGGGGGGGGGGGGGGGGGGGGGGGGGGGGGGGGGGGGGGGGGGGGGGGGGGGTGGGGGGGGTTGGGGGGGGGGGGGGGGTTTTTTTTGGGGGTGTTGCAGTCAGGAGAAAACAGGAAGAACATCTTTGATGGCTAAACAGTAATTTTGCTGGTACAAACAATGTAAGCCCCAAAGGAGCACGTCAGAGAAAATATACACGACATTATTATTTATCTGCACTGCCTTTTTTTATTAGTGTTCTCATCAGCTCAAAAATCCGATTCACACACTGTTAGAGGCAGCATTATCCTCCATCATTTCACAGCCCCAAATCAGAAAGAAGCTGGGACGGTATGGAAAATCCAAATTGCAAAATGCAGTGTTGCTTACATTTAATTTAACTTTTACTTCTTTGCAAACAGCATGAAACTCAAAGATAGGTAATGTTGTCTGCGTTCAACTTCATGTCAGGTGTTACTATACAGTGATGCTTGAAAAAGTTTGTGAACCTTTTAGAAATTGTCTATATTTCTCTGAATAAATATGATCTCAAACATCATCAAGATTTTCACACAAGTCCTAAAAGTAGATAAAAGAGAACCCAGTTAACAAATGGAGACAAAACATATTCTACTTGCTCACTTATAACTTGCTGAAGGAGAAGAAGATGATCCCCCAATATTACATATTAATGAGGGCCAAAAGTATGTGAAACCTTTGCTTTCAGTAAATCTGGGGTGACCCTGTGCAGCCATAAATGCAGCTAAACATTTCCGTTGTAAGCCTGTTGTTGATCAGTCCTGCACATAACACGGCTTGTAGGAATTTTTGTCTGGTCAACTTCATATCAGTTGTTATTTACAGTGGTGTTAAACGTTTTGTGAACCCTTTAGAATTTCTATATTTCTTCCATACAGATACAGCTTCCGCTACGCCCCGCTATGGTCAGATGTGTTGGTGGCTATATCCTCACACTTAGCTGCCAGAAGTCACTACACTCATGTCGGAGACTTCCAATTTACATTAGTGAAGTTGCATATAAGATCAGAACCTTGCACGTGGTACTGGTTCCAAAACATGGAACTTTATTCTTCTTTAAACCAGTCTTTGGTAGAAACGACTTGTGTGCTTAGGGTCGTTGCTTGCTTGCCTGACCCACCTTCTCTTGAGATTCAGTTCATGGAACAGGTGTCCTGAATTTTCCTTTAGAATTCTCTGATAAATTCAGAATTCATTGTTTCATCAATGATTGCAAGCCGTCCTGGCCCAGATGCAGCAAAACAGGCCCAAACCATGATACTACCACCACCATGTATCATAGATGAGATAAGGTTCTTATGCTGGAATGCAGTGTTTTCCTTTCTCCAAACATAACGCTTTTCTTTGAAACCAAAAAATTCTAATTTGGTCTCATCCGTCCATAAACATTCTTCCAATAGCCTTCTGGCTTGTCCACGTGATCTTCAGCAAACTGCAGACGAGCAGCAATGTTCTTTTTGGAGAGCAGTGGCTTTCTCCTTGCAGCCCTGCCATGCACACCATTGTTGTTCAGTGTTCTTCTGATGGCGAACTCATGAACATCAACATTAGCCAATGTGAGAGAGGGCTTCAGTTGCTTAGAAGATACCCTGGGGTCCTTTGTGACCTCCCAACTATTACACGTCTTATTCATGGAGTGATCTTTGTTGGTCAACCACTCCTGGGGAGGGTAACAATGGTCTTGAATTTCCTCCATTTGTACACAGTCTGTCTGACTGTATATTGGTGGAGGTCCTCAGAAATCTCCTTTGTTCGTGCCATTGTACACTTCCACAAACATGTCTTGTGAAGACCAGACTTTGATAGATCCATGTTCTTTAAATAAAACAGGGTGCCCACTCACACCGCATTGTCATCCCATTGATTGAAAAGAACTGACTCTAATTTCACCTTCAAAATAACTGCCAATCCTAGAGGTTCACATACTTTTGCCACTCACTAATATGTAATATTGGATTATTTTCCTCAATAAATAAATTTCTCTTTATCTACTTTTAGGACCTGTGTGAAAATCTGATGATGTTTTAGGTCATATTTATGCAGAAATATAGAAAAATCTAAAGAATTCACAAACTTTCAAGCACCACTGTACATCCATCCCTATGGATGTATTTGTAGTATTTACATATTTACATTGTTCAGTCCATCAAAACTGAAAAAGCACAGGGACCCATTATATAATGTATAGTATATTTACAAAGCCCAATGGTTAAGCGAAAATGGCTTCCTATTTGATATGTATTGCACTATAAATGTCATTTTTCACAGCTATATATAGTGCACTAGAATATGCTATAGAAGGTGTCGGTGCTCAGCTCACAGGTGGTAGAGCTCAGCCTAAAGGTGCCGGTTCTCAGCTCCACCTAGCTCCGGTACAAATGAAGCCTGCCTGTGGCTCACAGATGCAGCAGATCCATGCTGAGGAGGCACAAATCCAATGACAGGCCATTCATTGTGACTGACTAAAATAACATTATTTGAGCGGCGAAGACAGCAGTATCTCTGGAGCTGAGCGTTCATTAGCATTGGATGCTGAGTAGCTGATGTCCTTGCTGTTTGCCTGTGCTGGGCTGCAGCGGTGCGCCAGGCTGCCAGAGCCCAGTGGCTGTCAGGATGACGGAGAGCTTAGGGCTGGCAGAGTTGAGAAATGAAGCGATTTGTTTACAGCGCCCCACGCTGTCACCCTAACATGCCATCACCCCAGCGATGCTCTCACACGTTCTGCAGAGGAGCCACAAAGGGCAGGCCCAATGCCCAACATGACAGGAGAGCAGACACAGAGCATCCGGCCAGAACAACCCAGCCCCCATCCCCCTAATGGGCAAGACTAGCATGCAGAATTCAAATGTCACATTAAAAATCATGGAGGCTGTTCACTCATGCATTGCAAAAACAGTTCCAGACATTCCACGGACACTGCAAAAACCCGACCACGAATCATTTTTTTTTGTCATGACAAAGTTTTAATGGTTAAGCAAAGGTCAAAATTGTGATCAAACATACAGTGGTGTTTTGAAAGTTTGTGAACCCTTTTAGGATTTTCTGTATTTCCTGCATTAAAAAAAAAAGACCTAAAACATCAGATTTTCACACAAGAAAAGTAGATTAAAGAGAACCCCATTACACAAAATGAGACAAAAAATATTATACTTTGGTCATTTATTTATTGAGCAAAATGATCCATTATTAATATTAGTGAGTGGCAAAAGTATGTGAACCTCTAGGATTAGCAGTTTTAATTTGAAGGTGAAATTTAAAGCCAGGTGTTTTCAATCAGTGGGATGACAATCAGGTGATGAGTGGGCACCCTGTTTTATTTACAGAACAGGGATCTAATCAAAGTCTGGTCTTCACAACACGGGTTTTTGTGGAAGTGTATCAATT
Source organism: Ancistrus triradiatus (assembly GCA_025084515.1). Lineage (NCBI taxonomy): Eukaryota > Metazoa > Chordata > Actinopteri > Siluriformes > Loricariidae > Ancistrus > Ancistrus triradiatus. Next base: position 16,779 of record JAJAGP010001899.1, read on the forward strand.
ACACAAACAAAAGAGATTTCTGAGGACCTCAGAAAAAGAGTTGTTGATGATCATCAGGCTGGAAAAAGGTTTACAAAACAATCTCTAGAGAGTTTTGGACTCCAATCCACAATCACACAGATTGTGTACAAATGGAGGAGAACATTCAAGACCATTGTTACCCTCCCCAGGAGTGGGGTCGACCAACAAAGATCACTCCAAGAAGCAAGACGTGTAATAGTTGGAGAGGTCACAAAGGACCCCAGGGTACTTCAAAGCAACTAAAGGCCTCCTCTCAAATTGGCTAATGTTAATGTTCATGAGTCCACCACCATCAGGACACTGAAACACAATGGTGTGCATGGGTTGCAAGGAGAAAAGCCACTGCTCTCCAACAAAAGGTTGTGCTCGTCTGCAGTTGCTAAGATTCCATGACAAAGAGAAGGCTATTGGAGGAATGTTTTGTGGAGGGATGAGACCAAAATAGAAGTTTTTGGTTTAAAAGAAAGGTGTTTATGTTTGGAGAAAGGAAAACACTGCATTCCAGCAAAAGAACCTTTTCCCATCTGTGATTGACATGGTGGGTGGGTGTATCATGGTTTGGCCTGTTTTGGCTGCATCTGGGCCAGGATGGCTTGCCAACATTGATGGAACAATGAATTCTGAATTATATCAGAGAATTGTAACAGGAAAATGTCCATGAACTGAATCTCAAGAGAAGGTGGGTCATGCAGCAGACAACGACCCTAAGCACACAAGTCGTCTACCAAAGAATGGTTACAAAAGAATAAAGTTTCATGTTTTGGAATGGCAAGTCAAAGTCCTGACCTTAATCCATCGAAATGTTTTGGAAGGACCTGAAAGCGAGCAGTTAACCGTGAGGAAACCCACCAACATCCCAGAGCTGAAGCTGTTATGTATGAGAGGAATGGGCTAAAAGTTCCTCCAAGCCGGTGTGCAGGGCGGACTGATCAACAGTTACAGGAAACGGTTAGTTGCAGTATAATTGCTGTACACCAGATATACTGAAAGCAAAGGTTCACTTTACTTTCGCCACTCACTAATATGTAATTTGATCATTTTCCTCAATAAATAAATGACCAAGTATAATATTTTTGTCTCATTTGTTTAACTGGGTTCTCTTCATCTACTTTTAGGACTTGTGGTAAAAATCTGATGATGTTTTAGGTCATATTTATGCAGAAATTATAGAAAACTCTAAAGGGTTCACAAAATTTCAAGCACCACTGTAAGATTAGAATCCAGAAAACTGTACTGCGCTTTTAGGTCAGCTGGCATCTCTGAAGTGCCCCAGTGTAAGGTGAGTGAGTGAGAGTGAAAATGTGTTCATGTGAAGAACTGGTGTCCTGTCCAGGTTTGTTTCCGGGCTTTGCAGCATGTGCTGTCAGTTAGACCCCGAACTCCCACAATACCAAAAACCCTAAATTGGATAATCGGGTATGGAAGTGAGTGACTAATTTACATTAGGGACAACAGTGGGTCAGTGGTTAAGACTCTTGAATACTAACTGATAAATTGTGACTCAAATCCTTTCTGTGCCAAGCCTCCTTGATAGGCAAGGTCCTTAAGCTTTATGCGCTCAGTTTAATAGTAAGTCTCATTGGATCCGCATCTGCTAAACGCTGTAAATGTTTTACGGAGCAGAATATGTTCAGTCTGACAAGGATCTAATCGCCGCCCAAAGCATCCCATGTCCTTTACTTGGCCTGGGTCAGTGGATGCGCTTAAACATCTTCACTTCAATCCCAGCATGCCATTTACCTTGGTTGGTCTATCAAGGCCTCCTCAGAAATCTCTCTCCCCATAAAGAGCATTGATGTTATGTTCAGCAGCAGAATAAGAGGTGCAAGAGCGAGAGAGATTGATAGGTACTATAGTGGAGATGAAACATTTCTGTCAGCGCTGTCGCTTCATAGAAGTGAGCAAAGGCAAGAGGAAGAGCGATGTAACTTTAAAACGCCTCTCTCTTTCTCTCGGCTGGAGGTGGGGACAAATACTACCGACGTTATTGATGAAGCCTCACACATCTCCTCCCCTCCCACGTCTTCAAGGACAGATCAGCATGCGTTCCAGCTCAGGTCTGAGAGCCGGAGACTTTCATTTCCGCTACGCTACGCCCCCCTTTCTCCAACTGATGTATAGCGTCGGATGACTCGGCCTGACATCCTAGAGAAAATATAGTCATGAATCTTTAATGCTTCCCGTTCATAAATTACAGTGGCACGTTCAGTTTCGGCTCTTCCTGCACTCCCGGAGACCCTGAGGTCTCATTAATAACTGATAGCAAGGAGCTAGGGAGATTAGCAGTGCATCCCAGGCAGTCCTCCTCACTTCTTTATGCCTGTCATAGTTCCATAAAAGGCTACTGTTTCATAAAAAAGGTGTAAATTATGGTAATAGAGCTACATATTTTGTCAAACAATAGGTATGCATGCTTTCCTTTTTCTGGTCTTGTATTTGGCTGCAGGAGCTGAAGGTCTCGTAGCAATGATGCTCTTTGAAGCAGTTAAACAGTATGCTTAGAAAAGCTGTTTTTTTCCTGCAAGGCCTACATGGTACCTCGCAGAGTTATTCATTTTAAAGGTCTTCATGTGTACATTAAAGGGAAATATGTGCTTCACATTTCAGTTGAACTGAATTCAGAAGAAAAGCAAACAGCTACATCTAGCTGATAAAGCTTGTGAATGTCTGGGACAAAGTAAACTACAATGGGCAAAACTTTGTGGACACCCAACACCATAAAGTAGTAGTCATCATAATTCCAGCTGCAACAACTGAGGGCGCAGTTGTTATTATACCATTCCAGTGCTACAATGAAAAGTGCCATTTATAGTCAAAACAAAAATGCTGCATTTCTTCCGTTTGCTGTGGCTCAATATTTCATTTCCTCTTTATTTGAATTATCATATTTTTAAATATGTTCTCTCTGTTAATCTTCATTTAGTTTCTGTTTATTTAAACTACTACTGTGAACATATTAATTACATAACTTAGTTAATTCTTAGATATAACATCTAGGCTGGCCAAGGAGGATGGGTCCCTTTTTGCGCCTCCCAAGGTTTCTTCCTTATGTTTATGGATTTTTTCGTTGACACTGTCGCCCTAGGCTTGCGCAATTTGGGACTGGCCTTAGATATTAGAAGATCTAAAATTGTAAAGCAGCTTTAAGACAATGCTCCCTTGTAAAGAAGTGCTATATAAATAAAGCTGACTTGAATTGAGTTTTATTTCATTGCAGACAACATGAACCTGATATATTTCATGTTTTGTCTGGTCAACATCATTTCATTTGTTAATGAACATCCATTCCTACATTTCAGGCCTGCAACACTTTCCAAAATAAGTTACGAGCATTTACCACTTTGTAATGTTGCCATTCCTTCTCACAACACTTAAAATACATTTTGGCACTGAGGAGACCAAGCAAAAAGTGTTTCAGGTGTTATTTTGCCCCAGTCTTCCTGGAAACACATCTAAAGATGTACAGGAGTATGGAGTCTTTGCTTTTTATTTTTTCATTTCAAAATTCTCCACACATTGTCTATAGGGGACAGGTCACGACTGCAGAGAGGCTTGTCCGGTACCTGTACCTTCTTCATCCGCAGCCGTGGCTTTGCAATGTGTGGTTTAGCATTGTCTTGTTGAAAAATGCATGGATTTCTCTAGAAAGATGTTGTTTTGAAGGCAATCTCAGTGTACTTTTCTGCATTAATGCTTCCATCACAGAAGTGAAAATGACCTTTTCTAAGGGCACTGACACAACCCAAACCCTGACAGACCCTGGCTTTTGGACTTGTTGCTGATAGTAGTCTGGACGGTCCATTTCATATTTGGTCTGGAGGCACACGGCATCCATTTCTTCTAGAAAAGATCTGGAATTCTGATCCATTTGACCACAATGGGTTTCCACAGTGTGTTGCTCCATCCCAGATGCCTATGACTCTAGAGAAGTCAATTCCAATTCTGTACATTGTTAACATTCTATTATCTTTGCAGCTTGGGAATTAGCCAGTACACCATACTGTACCCAGGTTTACCATATCAGTCTGCAAGTCATTGATCATTTCATTTCCATTTAAAAGAGTGATAATAAAAAAAGGTCAGTAATAATATTGAGTTCTGGTGATATTAATAAAAATAAATTGCTTGGTTTTATTGCTTCACCAACTGAACAAAAAAAAAAATCATATAAACCAAAAGTGCACTTGAATTTGCCGAGCGTAAATAAACTCTACTGCACTTTGTTTGACAGTCCAGCAATTGTGCCACAGACGAGATGTGACTGGATAATGCTGGTGTCAGAATAAACATAATAAGTGCATTTGACTTTCTTGGGGCACAAATGTTGGTATTTTTTGCATTTTGTGCAAATGACACACAAATACATTCACTTTTTTAAAGACGTATTCCTTACTGTTCCACCTTGTAGATGTAGTCAGAGACAGCAGCTCATCTGTTGCTGCACAGTTTGTATTAGTAATCCTTCATCAGTGCCTACAGGACACTGGTGGCTGGACATTTTTTGCTGGAGGACTATTTTCAGTCCAGCAGTGACACAGAGGTGGTTTAAAACTCATGTCTGATCCAGTCATATATTTGCAACACACATGAACACACCACCACCACATCAGTGTCACTGTAGGAGAACAATCCACCACCCAAACAGTTCCTGACCTGTGGTGGTCCTGGTCATTAGAGGACAGACTAAAGGGGACTAACAAAGAATGTAGAGAAACAGGTGGACTACAGTCTGTAATTGTAGAACTACAAATTGCCATGACTGCCAAAACTTAAAGTATAAGCAGAAAATAAAGGGAATTTTTTTTCCCCATAATTTCCTAAATCTAATCAGTACAATACAGTGGTGCAGTGGATTGTCTGATTGTCTTGTGCTACCTGACTGTTACCTGTGGACCGTGGAAATGAACAATCAATATATCATAATTAGGTATTAAATCCAATGAAAATGGCGGGTGCAGGTAGAGGCAAGTAATTCAGAGGTCCATCTAACTGACTGTCATACACTGTGGCAGGCTAGTGGTACAGACTGCAAGTTACATTACAACATAACCCCATACATTATAGAGGGAATTTGGACAGTGTAAGTTTGGAAAGTGGTATTTGACTGAAATTAAGATTTTCCACATTCACTGATGCTTAGGCTGAATCCCAAATGATTTCCTATATACCACATGTCACCGATACATGGGGTATAATAACTGAGTTGTAGACCTTAAACTTTAAAGCCAATAAAATGCATTATATGAGCTACTTCTTTTCCTTTATTCTTGTGTATGAGCTCTTAATGTGAATGGGCAAGGCTTGCAGAAATGTCACCACGCTATGCTCTATGAGCAGCTCCTGTAGCACAACAATATTATCTGTGTCGAAGAAAGGTCTGGCAATCTACCTCTGCATCTTGGTATGACAGCTCTATGGATGCTAAAATAGTCAAGTCGAGTCAGATCTATTTATATAGCGCTTTTTACAATGGAGCATTGTCTCAAAGCAACTTTACAAGTTTAGATTATCTCCTAATAACTTCGTCCATTCCCAAATTGAGCAAGCCTAGGGCGACAGTGGCAAGGAAAAACTCCCTGAGTGTTATAGGAAGAAACCTTGGGAGGACCAAGACTCAAAAAAAGGACTCAACCTCCTTGGGCGGCGTAGATGATAAATCTAAGAACAAACTAGTGTCATGGAGTCATTTAGTTCGAATAAAATGTGAAGTATGCACATCGGCTTAAGTGGCCCGGGTATTTATTGATGGGGCTGGAGCTGATGATGGAAGCAGGCTTGAGTGAAACATCTCTGATCACCATAAGACTCTTGGACTATGAACCCCCAGCTCTGCCCTTATTCTAAGGCAAGGATTGCACGAGTCCAAGATCAAGAGGACCGAAGCCCAGTTCAGCCAGGACCGCCCACTCGACACTCCCGGCTAACGGACAAGGCAGGCAGGCCGGACATGACTCCAGACTCCAGCCCCCGTGACCCGAGCCATGCATCCTGGGTCTAAATCTAGTCAAAAGCCTGCGCAAATAAGTATGTCTTTAGCCTAGACTTTAAAATTTTGGAGAGTGTCTGAGTCTCGAACGAAAGTGGGAAGTTCAGTCCATAGTTGGGGGGGGTCCATGTATTATGAGAAAGCCTTTCCCCCTTGCTGTGACTTTTTTTAATTCTAGGAATTAAAAGAAGTCCTGTACCCTGCGAACCGAAGTAGACGAGTTGGATTGTAAAACTCTTAAGAGTTCACTCAGATAATGTGGGCCAGGCCATGTAGAGCTTATAAGTTATAAGAAGTATTTTGTAATCAATGCGGGAATTTGACTGGTAACCAGTGTAGTGTGATGATAGAACAGGATGATATGATCAAATTTTCTAGTTCGAGTTAGCACTCGGGCAGCTGCATTCTGAACTAACTGAAGTTTATTTATAGATTTACTAGAGCATCCAGTAAGGCGTTACAGTAATCCAACCTTGAGGTTATAAACGCATGAACAAGTTTCTCTGCATCATTAAAAGAGAGGACATTTCTAAGTTTAGTGATATAAACTGGTACCGATTGGTTAAGTAGGATTTAAACCAAGAAAGTGCTAATCCCTTAATACCTACAGTATTTTATAGTAATCCCCCTTTTTTGTATTATGTACTTCCAACAAAGTCAAATATCGATATTAACATGACTTATTTATGATGAAACTTATTTATGAGATTAATTCACAAAGAAGTACTAAACTAATTTTCTCCCAGGTTAATATGACCAGAATGTAAAATAGGAAAATGAGACTAGACCTACTTTTCACTCTTGGGTTTTCATCTCAAGTCAAGTCAGATTTATTTCTGTAGTGCTTTTTACAATGGAGCATCGTCTTAAAGCAGCTTTACAATTTTAGATTATCTTCTAATATCAAAGCCCAATCCCAAACTGAGAAAGCCTTGGCGACAGTGGCAAGGAGAAGCTCCATACACGTTATAAGGAAGAAACCTAGGGAGGACTGTGACTGAAAAAGGGACCCATCCTCCATGGGTGACTTAGATGATAAATGAGAATGAAACTACTTTATCTAGTCAAATAAGTCTGTAGTAATAGTTAAAAAATATGCATATGGGCATCAATGTAGTCCAATACACAGATATGTGACTATGTATGACCATATTTACCCCAGTTCATCCCTGGGAGACTAAAAGAAGGTTGAAGCTGTTCATAGCAGCATCGTGAGACAGCTGCTAAATAGCACAGTGTCACAGCGAATGACAGCACAGCAAGCCACAATCACTGACACTGAAATAATAGCAGCATACAGTACCGACGAAGGGACGACACGGACACAAAGGTTTGTGAGATAGTAAGCAGAAACAGTAGTACTCAACGACGAGCAGACATAGAGATGAGCATAAAGAAGGACACAAATGAGATACAGCACTGCTCAGTCAAAAACTGAATTATGCAATAGCTGAAGTTTGGGAGAAAGAGAACTCAATCCCCTCACCCATTGCTGAAGTATCATTAGAAACTCTTCCAGTCTCATTGACGTTAAGGTTTTACAAACACCATCGCTGCCTAGAGTGGAGCAGAAACCGAAAAGTATTTTCTGAGCTCTTGCGCCTTTCTATACTTCACCAGTCAGTTATCATAGCACAATCAATTCTAAACAAATATGAAGGCTCGCTTAAGCAAGCAGACTATAGATCAGAGTCAGTCTGGAAAATAAGCAGCAAAAACAACCGCAAAATGAACGAGAATGAATGTCGTACAGAAATAATCCATATGGGTGTTCGATATGTACTGTGTGTGTGCGAGCTGACGTTATCGAGTATGTCAGTCACTATGGGAGGAAAAAAAAGTCAAAAACACATCTAGATTCATGTATTCAGTGTCATGTAGTCCAGGAAGGACAGACTATTGCGTGTGCAACTGAGTGCATGCAGCATGCTAGTGAAACCAGTCTAGCTGTCTAAAATAAATTTATGACTGAAGTTTAAAAATGAGTGAACAAACCTTGTTAAGAGACAAAATACAGACACAGCCAGCGTCGGAGGCTACGTCATTGGAGGTGGTTTGGCTTTTAAAAGACGGATTGCTGCTCAAAAAAGATGGCATCCGCAAACTAGTGGTTGACCGATATAATACCGGTAGCATTTTTTTTGTTGTTGCAACTAATATTTACATTTACATTTACAGCATTTAGCAGACGCCCTTATCCAGAGCGACTTACAATTGGTACAGTCTTACAATCCAACCAACTGTGGGTTAAGGGTCTTGCTCAAGGACCCAACAGTGGCAGCTTGGCAGAGGTGGGATTTGAACCCTGGACCTTCTGGGCCAGGGTCCAGTACCTTACCCGCTAGGCTACCACAGTCCCCAAACGCTGTCTTTTAACTTTACATTTGCAGCATTTAGCAGACGCCCTTATCCGGAGCAACTTACAATTAATACAATCTTACAATCCAAGCAATTGTGGGTTAAGTATCCAAGCAACAGTGGCAGCTTGGCAGAGAAGGGATTTGAACCCTGGACCTTCTGGGCCAGGGTCCAGTACCTTACCTGCCAGGCTACCACAGTCCCAACTAATAAAACAAAAAATAAGAGACCAAAATTGCTGAACTTAAATGAACATTGATATAAGCTATAAGTGTACTGTGTCTGTTTGCACTCTTTTTAAATAAAAAATAAATAAGTTGTTTTGCACTTGACAACGACATGTAATATCAGATAACAGCCTCTTCTCATTTCTGGGGAAAATGTGTAATACTTGCAAACTATAAACAACGTTATAGTAGTGCACATGGTAGCAGCATCTTTTAGTTTTTAATGGCAGTTAAGAGCAGCAAGTTGAAATGCTGGAAACAAAGTTTTTATCTTCTCATAAATGCCCCCAAACTTGTTGAATGTTCTTTCAGTATCTCTTTTTTTTAATTACTCAGTAGTCCCAGTTTATGAGCTGCAAGCTGTAATGCAGGAAAAAAGTTTCTCTACATTTTCTCCAATGTTTTTGATCTCAAAATAGCATTACCGTATTTTTCGGACCATAAGGCGCACTTAAAATCCTTTAATTTTCTCAAAAATCGACAGTGCGCCTTAAAATGCGGTGCGTCTAATGTATGAATTATTTCTGATTGAGCCTTCTGACCTAGAACCGATTGTAGATGGTACACGGCGCTCATAAATCTGTCAAAATGTTTTAGCACGGTCTTGGTAGATTACGAAGCTTACGGCAACCGTAGTGCGCAGCATCGCAGAGTAATACGGTATATGTGCTTCCAGCATTAGGGTACGTGCATTCATTCATTCATTTTCGAAGCGGATTTCAAAACCCAACGCTATCAGTCACACAGTACAACAACCCAGGACATAAGAGAGCCAGTGGCGAGAGAATTCAACATTAACGAATCAATGGTACGGACGTGGAGGAAGCAAGAAGATGCCCTGCGCCAGGTTAAAGACCCAAACTGAGCTTCCGAGGGAACTTAAGAGTTTTGTTTCATTTAATGCCGCCTTATAAACCCGGTGAGCTTTATAGCCCGGAAACGGAATACGGGTATTTGGCCTGATTATTCGACCCATTTTTAATAGCTAAATAAAAACCCAACCCATCCCATTTTACCCATGTTTATCCTGGGTCAGGAGCTAAACCCATACAGCTTGGCCAGGTTTTGTGTCTATCTCAGCCTTCCTGTAAATGCACCACTTTGATGTTGCAATCCATACCCAATTACAGCAATAATTCAAAAAGCAAGGTTCATAAGAAAACAGCTTGGCGTTGAAGAGCTCGGACAAGCCTGCAAACATCCCTGACATCAAATTTACAAAGATTACAAAATCTCTCCAAAGAAATGTTTCACTTCCTAAATTTGTGTTGCAGACTATCATGCCTGCTTTCTAATCATTCGACGAACTAATCTTAAAAGGCCCAATACCACACAACAAAGCTGGAGAAAAATGAATTGCAACATTACGCCATATCTTGTTCCACACGTTTCCAATTGGGCTCTGCCATTTTCATTAATTCCTCTATCGATCCCTGGGCAGAAGAGTGTGAATTAGCCATGAAATCTAAGACCCTTTATAATGGCCTCCATTTATCACAGAACTGCCTTCATCTGAAGCAACTGGCCTGTAGGGCCAATAAAAACATTTTTTTTTTCCATTTCCTCTTTACATTTATCAATAATCATGGTGCAATAAACCTGACAAATAAACCTAATATTGCATATTTAAGCCACGTTTTATTCTTCTGCCCGATCCTTGACTGAATATGAGCCTGGAGCATAGTTTTTGTGTGTAACCCAATGGTGATTACAGACTACAATCGCACCTTAATTCCGCCTTTTGCACCACTTCGGTTCTAATACAGCTCTGAAGTCAGCGATCTGAACTCGTTCCAACTTCACGCTCATTACTGTCACCAGCGGAGACGTGAAATTTACAGCACGGCATAAAAAACTCGGAAATTTGCTGTCCACTCTAACATCGGGTGCAAACCTCAATATATTGAAGTGACAAGTAGCTATGAGCAATTCAGGCTAGTGTGAGCAAGTTCTGATTTTCAAAACAAACCAAGAAGGGATGGATGCAGAAGCATACAAAAACAAAACATTATTGTACACATTTTTAAGGACAGAAGGGGTGGCTTTTTCTACCCTGCTAAGCCACTATTAGAACTGAATGAAGTGTAACCATGTCAGCATTAGGACTGTGCTAAAAAACAATACAGCCAAATAATCGCGATATTTATTTTTGTGATATATTACATCGATTTCCAGCTCAGAATATTGATTGTTTTTAAGGAAGAAATAGCACATTCTAAATAGGGTGTAAACTACAATCTCTGCTCCTGTAGATGTCGCAGTACAGCGGTTTGACTCAGTTTGTCCGCTGAATTATCGATGTGATGTATTAACACAACTCAGATTGTACATTGTAACTTGTATTTCGGCTGTTTATATTTTCAGTGAACTATGTGGAATATCGCAATATATCACAATATGCATCGTATCGCAATGTATCGTGACATAATTGTATCATGACCCATGTTTTTTCAATACCCACCCCTATTCAGCATGCACATTTACAACACGTTTATTGTATCCATCACATGCCCTTAGCCAACCACCTGAGACATGGTACAGTCCAAACAACACAAAGTTAATGACCTTGCTTAAGAACCCAAAGGTGGCATGTGAACCCTCAACCTTCTGGTCTATAGTGATGTACCTTATAACTAAGAGCGCGTGGCAAAAAATATCATGATATTTACTGGGATTTTTTCAATAACGATAATTAGACGATACCTTTAAAGTATTCAAAAGTTGTTTGAACCAGTCTCTAGCTGAACAATCTGTCTTCGTGAGCCATACAACAGATACGTTTAGGTAAATCTTAAGTAATGCCATATTTTTCTAGATCAAGTAGAGGAAATAAATATGGAATAATCAACAAAAAAGACCAATTCTTACTTTGTTGCACTTTCTCTGGCATTTATGATGGACTGCATTCTTTAAAGCCTGAGCTTCACTAATGAAAAACAATATTCCTTATCAGTCTGGTTCTGACTTTCTCGAATAGTGGTTGATAGATCAGCCTTGCAGGAGCCTTGTCATGGGCCAATTCTTTTAACTTCCACCATAAATTTTCAATTGAATTGAGATGCGGACTGTTAGCTGGCCGTGATATTGAGCTGACATGCCTTTCCTGAAGAAAAACTTTAATGCTAAGACCAGCTGCTTGTTCTGATGCAGGTTCTTTCACTTAAGAAAGATCTCACTGGTGCAATGCTTTTGTGAAACTCAGCCAAGTTTGGGTTGGATCACATAAGTATGGGGACGGGAAATATTAACTTTTCAGCACATGACCATCTCGAGAACTGTATGCCTCCAACATTGTCACAATAGCTGTTAGTAATTTCTGACTGTAACCCTTCCTTTTGGGAAAAACTGGAATCTTGACTGCAAGTCAGAATTTACGAGCACTCTTGTGGTAGGGACTAAAGATTATTTTTCTTTATCCTTGTCATACAAGAAAAGTATACATTGTTTTAGACTGTTATTCTTCAGAAATAAAAAAAGAATGTTTTTACTCAGTTATTTAAGGTATGGTGAAGCTACAGTTGTGCTTGAAAGTTTGTAGAAGTATCATGGCACGAAGAAAGGAGATTTCTGAGGACCTCAGAAAAAGAGCTGTTAATTCTTATCCGGCTGGAAAAGGTTACAAAACCATCTCTAAAGAGTTTGGACTCCACCAATCCACAGTCAGACAGATTGTGTGCAAATGGAGGAAATTCAAGACCATTGTTACCCTCCCCAGGAGTGGTCGACCAACAAAGATCACTCCAAGAGCAAGATGTATAATAGTTAGTGAGGTCACAAAGGACCCCAGGGTAACTTCTAAGCAACTGAAGGCCTCTCTCACATTGGCTAATATTAATGTTCATGAGTCCACCATCAGAAGAACACTGAACAACAATGGTGTGCATGGCAGATTTGCAAGGAGAAAACCACTGCTCTCCAAAAAGAACATTGCAACTCGTCTGCAGTTTGCTAAAGATCACATGGATGGATGAGAACAAAAACAGAACTATTTGCTTTCAAAGAAAAGTGTTATGTTTGGAGAAAAGAAAACACTGCATTCTAGCATAAGAACCTTATCCCATCTGTGAAACATGGTGGTGGTGGTATCATGGTTTGGGCCTGTTTTGCTGCATCTGGGCCAGGATGGCTTGCCATCATTGATGGAACAATAAATTCTGAATTATATCAGAGAATTCTACAGGAAAATGTCAGGACATCTGTCCATGAACTTGATCTCAAGAGAAGATGGGTCATGCAGCAAGACAACGACCCTAAGCACACAAGCCGTTCTACCAAAGAATGGTTAAAGTAGAATAAAGGTAATGTGTTCGAATGGCCAAGTCAAGGTCCTGACCTTAATCCATTCGAAATGTTGTGGAAGTTCCTGAAGCAAGCAGTTAATGTGAGGAAACCCACCAACATCCCAGAGCTGAAGCTGTTCTGTATGGAGGAATGGGCTAAAATTCCTCCAAGCCGGTGTGCAGGACTGATCAACAGCTACAGGAAACGTTTGGTTGCAGTTATTGCTGCACAGGGGGTCACCCCAGATACTGAAAGCAAAGGTTCACATACTTTTGCCACTCACTAATATGTAATATTGGATCATTTTCCTCAATAAATAAATGACCAATTAAATTATTTTAATTTATACAAAGGAATGTCTTTTATTGAATGCTAATAAATTGTTAATTGTGAGAAAATCAAAATGGTGAACTTAGTATCGTGAATGAAATGAAGTCCAATTATGAGATTCAAATTATTAGTCAGTCGTTCAACCCCTAAAGAGAATCTCTGCAGTTAAGGTACTCTAGTGGAAGAACGAGGATTTAGTCCTAGTGGTGTCAACAACAAAAAGAGAAGACCACCAGAAGATCTTGCAGTCCCTTATTAGACCTGAAGCTGAAGACAGGGCACCAGAGATGCTTTCTATATTCAGCCTGATTGATGCTAAGACAGGCCTGGGAAATCAAGTCAAACACTAAAACTGACAGGAAACAGGGCTGTGATGGGGATTGCCCAGTCTCTGTAACACTTGTTCTAGTATGGCTGACTGGACAGAAACAATGAGACTGCATAGAAATTTGAATAAAAGACAGCTCATAAAAAGAAGCCAGTGTATGTGAAATGAAAGCATCTGAAAACATTTGAAGTCGGAGCATAATGAGTGAGGAGTCGTATCACAGCGCATACAGCAACGTGATTTGGAAGCAGCGCAGTATGTCCTATTTATTCAGAAACAGAGTATCAGCATGGCTGAATCACGTTTGTTCTTTAAAACAATCTAGATCTAGCTGAATGACCGAGTATCACACACTTACCCTGAGCCCGTGGGCAGGTCTAGATGGCGTTCCAGTTATATCCACCTGTGCCACGTCATCCACACGGTCGCTGTGTCCGTGAATTAATATGACCGTCCCACTGTCGATAACATCTCGCCTAGGGATCAGATTCAGACCCTCGTCTATCAGGAAGTCAGGATGGGACACTTGGAATGTTACGTCCTTGTTCCCCATACAGTCCTCGAACCTCACTGCAAACGCACAGACAAAAACATGCATTCATTAGCACTAGAGCAGGAAGCGGACTGGTACTCATAAGCGAAGTATGACAATCAAAAATAACCTGCAAGAGGGCAAGTGACACTTAACAATAACGTTCAGTAAATTTGGCAAGGGAGTGTGTAATTTATATACCGTCAATGAAAGACAGTCTGTTTCAGGAATAAAGTGAAGCGTCCCTGAGAATATGAATGTACCTGGCAGAGTTCATTCACTGCTCATTCAGCTGTGAGTTTAAAGCAAAGTACCAAATATGAAATATGACTCATTCATCAAGGTGCATTAAAGTGAGACACTTTAACCTTCCAAATATCCTTTCCTTCTCTGCCCCCTTTTTATTCATTCCGGAGTTAGTTTGATTTATAGTTGATGTACTCAGCACATCTCACCGCTGATTACAGCAATACTGTACAAGAGGGTTTAATGGGAATATTTAAACCCAGCATACTTGGAAGAATGGGTTTGAGTGTACCACAGACATGAATTCTGTGTTTCTACTAGTGAAATTTGTCCTTGCATAATCTGCTTATTTTCACTAAACCCTTTATCTTTAACCTTATCAGAGTCCTGATTTTACATCTACAGCATTTAGCATTCCCTTACAATCAAGAGCTACTGACTAGTCTAAGCACTTGAAGGTTAAGGGCATTGCCCAAGAGCCGGAGTGGGAACTTGGAACATACAGCTTATTGATTAGTATTTCAGAGCCACGATTTTTTCTGATTTGATCTTGAAATCTTGAGTTCACATGTTTTTGGACCAAGGAAGCACTTTATCTCTCGTTTATTTCCTTTTAGCTGTTCATTTCCCCTAAATGTCAGTGAATGTCTCTGGCATACTGGCAGTGTTACCCCCCGTTTCCACCTAGACTCTTCTAAATTAGCACCACGCTGCATGAGTCCCATGCTAATAGCGCAAGACTGAAATAGTCCTGAGGTGTCCCCCAAGGCTATGTTCTGTCACCTCTGTTTTTTCTTTTTTTTTTTCATTATACATTAATGAGCTGTGAATGAAGAATGTATATGCTACTGTATTAAAATATCCTGATGATCTTGTATGGCACTGGATTATTTAACATGAATGGAGATTAATGTAAAGAAGAATAATGGTGCAAGTCCAGATCAAATCAACTTGGATTAAAAGAAACAACTCATTCTTAATAGTGAGAGATGCGTCCCAACACTTAATATCTAACCAACAAGGGGATTATTTTTATGAATGAACGTATATTGGTAACAAGCTGAATTTATTATTAACATGAGATTTAATTCATTAATTCAAAAGTGGTTATTGTGGGGTTTTTTTGTTTTTTGAGATTTAATTCATTAATTCAAAAGTGGTTATTGTGGGTTTTTTTGTTTTTTTTATTAACGCAATTTACATTTACAGCATTTAGCAGACGCCCTTATCCAGAGCGACTTACAATTGGTACATTCTTACAATCCAAGCAATTGTGGGTTAAGGGTCTTGCTCAAGGAGCCAACAGTGGCAGCTTGGCAGAGGTGGGATTTGAACCCTGGACCTTCTGGTCCAAAGTCCAGTACCTTACCTGCTAGGCTACCACAGTCCCAATTAGAAGTCCAGTACCAATTAAATGGGATAGTGGTAAATACAGATATTTGTACATTAGTCTTATAAAAGCATTCTCGTTTTCAATGTGCTTATGTGGGTGTTTTGGAATTCATCGCTGCAAAAGAGTCAATATAAAGTCAATAATATATAGTAGTCAACATCATTAATAATAATAGTTAATAATAACAACAGTAATATATTCCATTTATATAAAGCCTTTCTCATACCCAAGGTCGCTTTACAGAAGCAGGGGAAACCAAAAATCTAAAACAAACAAAAAACAACCCCTCCCCCTCAATCCGCCAACAGGAAAAAATAATAATAATAATCAAGAAGCAAGAAAACTGAAAACACTGTGAGCTGAGTTTTGAAGGGGGATTGTGAGGAACAGTTACGAAGATTGCAGTGATTTATTCCATAGTTTGGGGGCCATGACACTGAAAGATCTGTCTCCAGCAGTGGACAATCTAACTTTTGGAAACTTGTATTATAGGACTCAGCTGGGTAGGCTGGTGCTAGATCATATAGAGATTTATATGTTAGCAGAAAAGGTTTAAACTGAATGCGAAGGTAGCGAAATAGAACTGGTGTGATATGAGCGATGAAGTGGGCAGAGAGTTTTGTTTGGGATGCCAGTGAGAAGGGAGTTACAGTAGTCTAAGCAGGATGATATGAAGGCAGTCAGGATCTTTCATGGAGA
The DNA here is from genome assembly GCA_025084515.1 of Ancistrus triradiatus. Taxonomy (NCBI): domain Eukaryota; kingdom Metazoa; phylum Chordata; class Actinopteri; order Siluriformes; family Loricariidae; genus Ancistrus; species Ancistrus triradiatus. Next base: position 33,180 of record JAJAGP010001899.1, read on the forward strand.
GTGAGGGTCCAAGACGAGAAATATCACAGATGAAAAAAGCTGTTCGGAGCAGAGCCCTAATTTGGGGTTCCAAAGAAAGACCACAATCAAAACGTACACCCAAGTTACGTACTACTGTGGATGGCTTTACAGTCACACTGACAGTGTGAAGTCCAGCATGATGGCTTCAGAAACATCTGCGCCACATGCTACCTGTTGACAATGAAGCTGCTATTCTGGTATATAGCAGGCATTCATACGGATGCAGCATGAGTGTCCAGGAAGTTTTACAGAGGAACTTCAGGAACCATTCATCATCATCCTGGTGCTTGTCCCGCCAGTGCCATTTGATGCGACTGGGAATACTTCAGCCGATGCGTCGCTTCGTCTGTCGCCAGAGACCACACTCAACCCATGCCAATTTAGCGTAATCAATTAACCTAACATGCACGTCTTTGGACTGTGGAGGGAAACCAGAGTAAACCCACACAGGCAGACAGACTCCACACAGAAAGGACCCAGACCACTCCACCCTGGGACTGAACCCAGGACCTTCTTGCTGTGAGGCGGCAGTGGTACCCACTGAGAAACTTCAGAGGAACTTCAGGAATGACCATGGTTATTTGTATATCTGGATATCCATATACATTGATTCATTTGTGAGATGCTCTACTCAAAGTAGCGTATACAACCCAAGCCTACACCTAATCAGCTGAGGGTTTAAGAGTTCAGGAGTGGTGAATTCCTGAGAGTTGAGTTTACAGGATTCTTGTTTCCATCACTGGCACTGGTGTATGAGAAGCAAATTAAGAACCTGTTTTTAAGGTAGTACAAATAAGGGATAAAAAATTTGATATAAAAACAAATCAGACATCAGGCAGTGTTTGTGCCTCGACATATTCTCCATGTGTCCAAGTGGATGTTCTCCATGTTCCTCCCATCTATCCTGGTAAGCGGATTTGCTGCTCTGAACTGCCCCTTGGTGTGAGTGACTGAGAATAAATGAGACTTATGAGATGAGATGGACTGGCCTTTTAAGTGTGGAATCCAGGATAGACTCAAGTTCCACCAAGTCATTTCGTTGCCTTTCAATGGATAAATTAACTACTAAAACATAGACAGAAGAATGAATGGATGGATGTTATTCTGTACTTGAGCTGGATGATGGTTCATGTATAAAGACATTGTGGTTTTAGTTATGAGTGGTGGCACCAATACTGTCATACTATGCAGACCATACAAGTGTGTGTGTGTGTGTGTGGTAAGCTATGTTTAGGCCTGCCTGTGTGAGACACCAGCAGCTTATCCTCACTGCTCAGGTCCATGGCTGTCTTACTGTACCTCTCAGTCTGAGACCCACTGCTTTACTTCTAGTCTGTTTGACATCCCCTCCTTCCCTTCACATTTTTTCTCTGGGTGCTGTATTCCCTTTCCTTGCTATATAAAAACCTTTCTCAAAAGCATAAGTATAAATGCTAGCACAAACCCAGCAACGATGAAAGATGAAACCCACACACGTATAACTATGGCATTAATATTAGCCCTAATTAAAGTCAAGCTGAATTGTGCTGCTGCAGTGGCTTCACAGTAACGTTTAATGTTGACTCATGTTCGGTAGCAATTTTTGCCTCAGAACAGGCAGCGTTAATTATTTAAGGGCTGTTATTAAATATTAACCTTGTGTCAGCAAAATGTGAAACAGACACAATGCGCGATTCTCAATAAGCTCAGTCAAACAAACGCTAAGCTATTATGTTAGATACTCTGGAGACTCTCAAAGTCGGGGCACATAGAATATTGAGTATCGTTTAAGATGTTTTCGTCCTTTTCAAATAAACTTCATGGGCAAAAGTATGTAGACGGGCCATTGCTAAAAAAGGACACAGAATTGCGATCTCCATAAACAAACCTTTTTTGCAGTATGAAAGGTTACTGTAATAGTGTTACTCACAGGATAGCAATAAAGTACTGCAAAATGTTTGAGGTGCAGGTAAGTGGTGATATTACATTCGCATGTGGTGAACATCACATGTGTCTTAGTGGTATAAATAGATAGACCAGAAAACACCATTAAGACAGTGGTACATTTTTCCTTGGTTCTCGACTCTTCCGAACTATGGAATTTTATCGAGTTTTTGTTTTCTATATTTTTTTCCATCTACAGTACTTGTCTTCTTACTGCAAATCAGTCCCCATGGTTTATAAGAGCCAACCAAAAGCAAAACAAGAACTGAATGCTCCAGAACACAGGCTGCAGTGCTTAGAATTCATCAATAGAGTAAGTGTTTTGCTTTTAATTTTCACTTTCAGTACATTTCTCCTCTGAATTACATGGACTTTTCAACACTTTATTATAAAATAGGCTTTGTGATAAATATTTTGGCCAACTCTAGGTTAATGTAAGTGTTTTAAACATTAACTTACCACCCACCAAGCCACCCCCAAAATATTACATTTTTAGAATTTAATCATATTCCTTACATTTATTTAAGGATTAGATTTTGATCGGCGGCATGACAGCACAGTGGTTAGCACTGTCACCTCACGGATCCAGTGACCCAGGTACGAGTCCCAGCCCGTCCACTACCTGTGTGTTCTATTGTCCTTCTCATGTCTGTGTGGGTTTCCTCCAAGTACTCCACTTTCCTCCCATATTCCAAAGACATGCATTAAAGGCAACTTGCATTTCTAAAGCACCCTAGTGGGAGTGAGCGAGTGAATATGTGAGGTCAGTGTAACTATGTGTATGCTTGGCCTCTACATAAAGGAAAACAAGAAGTGTCTAAAGGTGAGAAGAAAGCTCATAGAACCTTGAGAATTATACAAAGATCTTAAAAGACTATAATACTGAATGGAGATCGATTGTGTCAGGAAAGCTCTAAAAGGATTACAGCTTATACAGAGACTGAGGTATCACAGAAAAACCTTAAGTCGTAGGAAGGTTCTGCGATTGTTGTGATATTTACACCTAAAAAAGTTTGTGAACCAAAAAAGGTAGTTCACAAAGAAAAATCTGGTTCCTACAATAGTCTCAGCCTTAAATCTGCTTGTTTCCTACATTGTGAAGCTGTCCTTTTAGTTAACTCACTGTTAATAGACATTTACTCTAGATGTTAACTCAGGGCACCTACAGTGGGGCAAGGAAAGGATTTAGCAGCCAATGATTGTTGTAAGTTCTCCGACTTAGAAAGATGAGAGAGGTATCTAATTTTCATTCATAGGTACACTTCAACTAGAGAACAAAATGAGGGAAAACATCCAGGAAATCCAACATTGTAGGATTTTTTTAAACAATATTAATTGTAAATTATGGTGGAAAATAAGTATTTGGTTAGTAACAAAAGTTCAACTCAGTACTTTGTAGTATAACCTTTGTTGGCAATGACAGAGGTCAAACGTTTCCTGTAAGTCTTCACCAGGTTTGCACACACTATAGCTGCTATTTTGGCCCATTCCTCCATACAGATCTCCTCTAGAGCAGTGATGCTTTAAAGCAACTCCCTCCACACATTTTCTATGGGGTTGTAGTCTGGAGACTGGCTAGGCCATTCCAGGACCTTAAAATGCTTTTTACGGAGCCACTCCTTTGTTGCCCGAGCGGTGTGTTTGGGATCATTTGTCATGCTGGAAGACCCAGCCATGTTCCATCTTCAATGCTGTCACTGATGGAGGGAGGTTCTGGCTTAAAATCTCACGATACATGGACTCGTTCATTCTTCCCTTAACACGTATCAGTCGTCCTGTCCCCTTTGCAGAAAAACAGCCCCAAACATGATGTTTCCACCCCCATGCTTCACAGTAGGTATGGTGTTCTTGGGATGCAACTCAGCAGTCTTCTTCCTCTAAACACAACGAGTTGAGTTTTTACCAAAAAGTTCTATTTTGGTTTCATCTGACCACATGATATTCTCCCAATCCTCTTCTGGATCATCCATATGCTCTCTGGCAAACTTCAGACGGGCCTGGACATGTACTGGCTTAAGCAGGGGGACACGCCTGGCACTGCAGGATCCGAGTCCCTCTCGGTGTAGTGTGTTACTGATGGTAGCCTTTGTTACTTTGGTCCCAGCTCTCTGCAGGTCATTCATCAGGTTCCTCCGTGTAGTTCTGGGATTTTTGCTCACCGTTCCATCTCATTTTGACCCCACAGATGAGGATCTTGAGTGGGAGCCTAGATTGAGGGGAGATATCAAGGGTCTTGATGTCTTACAATGCTCCACGTTGATTTATTCACACCAACCTGCTTGCCTTTGTAGATTCACTCTCCCAGCCTGCTGCAGGTCTAAAATTTCTTACTGGTGTCCTTCAACAGCTCTTGTCTTGGCCATGGTTGAGTTTGGAGTCTGACGGTTTGAGGCTGGGACAGGTTGTATTTATACAGATAACGAGATCAAACAGGTTGCCATTAATACAGGTAACCAGTGGAGGAAAGAAGAGCTTCTTAAAGAAGAAGTTACAGGTCTGTGAGAGCCAGAAATCTTGCTTGTTTGTGGGTGACAAAATACTTATTTTCCACCATGATTTACAATTAAATTCTTTAAAAATCCTACAATGTGATTTTTTTTTCTCATTTTGTCTCTCATAGTTGAAGTGTACCTATGATGAAAATTACAGACCTCTCTCATCTTTCTAAGTAGGAGAACTTGCACAATCAGCGGCTGACTAAATACTTTTTTGCCCCACTGTATGTGGACACTATAACCCTGGACACACAAGATATGCCCTTTGCTGCCGGTTAGGCCTTTACGTGTCTGTACCACTGCTACATTTGAAATCAATGTTAACAAGTTACATTAATTGTTTGTGAAGCTCAATAGCTTATTTGGAAAGCACATGCCTTGGTAAACGAGTCACCAGGGGCCTGCAGAAACACTACTGGACGTGTCAGGGCATGCAAACGGCACCAATTATTGAATAGAAGTTCACTCTCAGATGCAGACTAGAACTTGATGTGTAAACATCTCTGATACAGTGTCTTTCCACTCTTGAAAAATATGCTTTTGTGTATTTGTGTGTGTTATGGGTTGTCCAATACAGATTATAATGCCAAGACACTTTAAATACTAAAAATTATTTTGTCATATATGTTGTGAATTGACATTCAAATCCCCAAAGTGTTCTTTCTACACAACTCATTATAAAATGCTGTGAGAATTAATTTGGTTGTAAAGTAGGTGCCCAGGATGAAATTTGGCCCTTTGTATTTGTTTTTTTCACGTGCCAGGTTTCTCAAAACACGGGGAAAAGATTTATGCCACATGCATTTTGTCATTCCTAATTTTTGGAGAGAACCCAAACATCATGCTTCAGATTGCTACTTTTGCATGACAAATATAAATGGTACAACATCAAAATCCAAACATTGTGCTAACTATCCTAATTCACCATCTGCTTTGAGGCCAAGAGCTCACAGTCAGAAATCACCTATGCCAGACCCTCCAAAACATGACACTGAGTGATAATGGGTCTGGCAATAAGAAAGCAGACCAAGCAGAGGACAACGTGGATACTAGACATTTTAGAAATACATAGTTTGTGGTGTAAGTGTAAGAAAAGTCTTATTTATGAATATTATACATGTATGGTAATGTTTAACTGCTGATGAACTGATGTTATGGGTTCATACTGTGCAATGAAATAAAAGTTAAAGGACATGTTAGACACTGGATACTTTTATTTGCATTTTCCCTGGACTTACAAGATAAACCCATTTCATTTTGTGGAACAAAAAAAAAGAAATAAATGCACACAAGTGTTACAATTGTATTATCATTTTCAATAACACTTACAGGAAACCACTTTCGTATGTCTGTCCCATACTAAGCTTTTAGCATTAGAATATAATACGTGTAGCTTTAAACCCACATTACATTGTTGGGTATTTAAATGCGCACTGATGGATTTCAGTTCTCGTCCTGCACCTTTCCTTTAGAGATTTGAGTAAACAGGTTTGCAGGGAAACGTGTCGAAATGACTCCCAGTGGTAATGACCCATGCAATTCCGATGCAGTAGATAGAGGCTGGGTTAAAAATACTGAAGTATGTCTTCAACGCCTACACACACACACACACACACACACACACACGCCTGTCTGTTTCCAGAGAGCAATAAAGTGGAAGGTATATATGGGAAGAAGCCATTCCTGGGAGAAGAGCGAGCGATGGGAAATGAAGCGTTATGGCCGTGTGAACTAAGGCCTCATAAATATTGGGTTGATGGGTGAGAGCAGACAGCAAGCTGGGAGAGTGTGGGCCCAACATATAGTCCAGTCATACAGCCCATATATCAGCCTGTGTCTGGTCTTCCCTATGAAGCTCACGACCATCTGATGAAGGTAGTTATATTCATAGGTAAGAACACACTATTTCATGCTTAATTTAGCTCTCACAATGGCATTCCTTTTTTTTCCCTATTATTTTTGTGCAACTTTCTACCCGTCGTTATCATTATGGATTCTGACTAATACACACACGCGCTCAGACTCATGGTGGAGGTCAGAAGCAGGGCAGCATGCCGAGCGAGTGTGGGTTTTAATGAGAGCCAGTGGTGTGGGAGTGGGTTTGACAGTGGCTGTGCAGACTGCCCACAGCCACTCCTCAGCCCCTCGGCATAACGAGGCTAGTGTGGTTATCAGCCATAGCACACATTTGATTTACTAAAGGTCAGAGTGTGTAGATAAAATTAATAGATGAGATAAATGAAACTTTATTGATCCAAAAAGAATTGTGAAAGCTCATTCAGTAACAGGTTACTCTCTCTCTCACACACACACACACACACACACACACACACACACACACACACACACACACACATACATACATATATATGAACTCTGCCATACAGGCCATTTTTGCCCAGTGTCTTTCTTATAGTGGAGGCATGAACACTGGCCTTAACTGAGGCAATTGAGGCCTGCAGTTCTTTGGATGTTGTTGTGGGGTCTTTTGTGACCTCTTGGATGAGTCGTCTCTGCGCTCTTGGGGTAATTTTGGTCAGCCGGCCTCTCCTGGGAAGGTTCACCACTGTTCCATGTCTTCGCCATTTGTGGAGAATGGCTCTCACTGTGGTTCGCTGGAGTCCCAAAGCTTTAGAAATGGCTTTATAACCCTTTCCAGACTGATAGATCTCAATTACTTTCTTTCTCAATTGTTCCTGAATGTCTTTGGATCTCGGCATGACGTGTAGCTTTTAAGGATCTTTTGGTGTCCTTCACTTTGTCAGGCAGGTCCTATTTAAGTGATGTCCTGATTGAGAACAGGTGTGGCAATAATCAGGCCTGGGTGTGGCTAGAGACAGTGAACTCAGGTGTGATAAACTATAGTTATGTTTTAACAAGGGGGGGCAATGACTTTCTCACACAGGGCCATGTAGGTTTGGATGTTTTCTCCCTTAATAATAAACATCTTCATTTAAAAACTGCATTTTGTGTTTACTTGTGTTGTCTTTGACTAATATTTAAATTGGTTTGATGTTCTGAAACACTTAAGTGTGACAAACATGCAACAAACACTTTTCCACACCACTGTGTGTGTGTGATATGAATATCAAATAATAGGACTAACAAACATGCTATTCTCATGCACATATTCAGCCAATGACATCTGCGTTTGCACTACACATGTGAGAGATGAAGAAGCAACAAAGACAGACCAGGCTTAATACATATTCCTTACTGGAATAGACATGGACCACAGTCATGCACCACAAAGTGAGTATGTGGGTATGAGCTCTTATGCACACACCTTGGCTACTTTCCAAGCCACATACAACACTCATTATACATAACAAATATAAATATCAAATCTCCTGCTATAATGTACACGGTATTTTAATCCATTAACCTCCTACCTGAACCAATAATGCTATAATGAATCACTATCGAGAAAACAGAGAAACAGATGGTGTTCCGAATCCCACCAACCACCACTTTCACATTATGGAGTAGTTAATTATGTGGTATTGTTTGTTTATTTTAAATTTCAAACTTTGACACTTGAAGAAACAGCTGTGAGGCACAACAGAACATGCACACCATCACAGTAGTACACACAATGAAAACACGCTGTTCACATTAGAGAGGTGAAGCCCAATCCACAGATAACAGGCAGACAGGAGGACCAATCAGAAAGTCACCTAAATGAATTTCCCAACAAGAAATAATGGAAACAGGGTCACAATAGATGAGTATTATACACCGATCAGGCATAACATTATGACCACCTCTGTTTCTACACTCATTGTCCATTTTATGAGTTTCGCTTACTATATACAGTAGGGCAAAAAAGTATTTAGTCAGCCACTGATTGTGCAAGTTTTCCTACTTAGAAAGATGAGAGAGGTCTGTAATTTTCATCATAGGTACACTTCAACTATGAGAGGCAAAATGAGAAAAAGAAATCCAGGAAATCACATTGTAGGATTTTTAAAAATTTAATTGTAAATCATGGTGGAAAATAAGTATTTGGTCAATAAACTTGGTTCAACTCAGTACTTTGTAACATAACCTTTGTTGGCAGTGACAGAGGTCAAACGTTTCCTGTAAGTCTTCACCAGGTTGGCACACACTGTAGCTGGTATTTTGGCCCATTCCTCCATGCAGATCTCCTGTAGAGCAGTGATGTTTTGGGGCAACACAGACTTTCAACTGCCTCCACACATTTTCTGTGGGGTTGAGGTCTGGAGACTGGGTAGGCCACTCCACGACCTTGAAAGGCTTTTTACAGAGCCACTCCTTCGTTGCAGTGTGTTTGGGATCATTGGGATCAGGCTGGAAGACCCAGACACGTTCCACCTTCAATGCTCTCACTGATGGAAGGAGGTTTTGGCTTAAAATCTCATTTTTGATGAAAATTACAGACCTCTCTCATTTTTCTAAGTAGGAGAACTTGCACAATCAGTGGCTGGCTAAATACTTTTTTGCCTCACTGTAACTTTGTGGTTAATAAAACATTTTGTACTGTTACGCGTATCATTACAACATTACAACAGCTAATGTATCTGGCAAGGAAATACATGCGTTAAGTAGGTTAATAGCATTAATAATAAGGATTTATCTTATTATCCTTATCAGATCAAGAACGTTCTGCGAACAGATGTCATACCATGCATATGAAATCTCCTGGAATGAGGTAGATTAGGATAACGAGGATCAACTATTTATCCTGTCGCCATCCTCTGTGGCTTTGTCTCTCCTTCAGTCTATTTTTTTCATGCTCATCTCACATCATCTGTCAAAATTTGGGCGGTGATTGCAGATGTAACAGTAGCCATCTTCCTCCGGTCAGAGAGTAATTGGGGGTTCTGAGCAAACAGACAGATACTGTCACTCAGTGGCACATCGATGTGTGTGTAGGCGTGCATGTGTAGATTTTACCATAAATGCCTTTTCGCCTGATCTGCTAGTGCTTTTGGAAATTCTCCGGGCCCAATTGGGTTGTAAATGCTGAAAATTGCAGCAATATGTGATGTTTACGCTTAAACCTGAGGACACTCGGGAGATATTGTAGAATAAAATGAAGTTAGATTAAATGTTATGAGCTTTATTAACATATATGGTCAGAAGATCGGATATATGTGCATGCTCTATATGCATTTATTCATAATTACAGTATAAAATGGAGTTATGTTACCCGAATACTCCTTAAATATAATATGAACACATAATATGAAAACATATTTCAATCCCTACTTTATTTGCCATTTAGGTGCTGGTAGCTTGACCGCAGTTCCAGGACGACATGCCTGCAGAGATACCCAAACATTACATAAGACTGCTCTAGGTACTGGACTACTGAACTAATAACCAGAAAATTAAGGGTTCAAGTCCAAACAATGCCAAAGCTCGCACTGTGGCCCCTTAAGCAAGGCCCTTAACTCTCGTCTGCTTGGGTTATACCTTGTAAGATCGTACAATTTGCAAGTTGCTCTGGATCCATTCTAAAGCCTGTAAATGCAAAATGCAAATGAATGTACATGAAAAGGTGTAATGCAACTTTTCCCAGGTTCTTGACTTGCTTATTAGAAGCAGCCCTGTGCACACGCCTTAGTAAATCCCTTAAGCATGGCAGTTGTGTTCATTTCCATTTTCATTACAACCTTTTAGATTTCTTTCAATAACAAGAGCTGCATGCAAATTGCAAGACAAATGGTGTCAGATATTTCAAAGGCAGGCTGCAAGCGTTTGACGGTATTCTAATGTCGCCCGCCACTGAGAGAAAGGAGCAGTAAAGCAGGGAAATGGTACCGAGAGCCACTTTGATGTCTGCGACAATAGATGAGTCCCTCAGAGAAGTGGCTTTCAGGAGAAAAAGCCACGCACAATGCCTATCAGCTCGCAAACACAGTGGCAGGAGATCATTCCCAAGGCTTACTCAACATGGTAAATAACGCTCACTTTATCTCACACACACACACACACACACACACACAAATATGCAGTATTTAGGAACTGACTTCATATTACAGTATCAATAAGCTTCGCTTGTCAAAGGAACATGGCGTAATCGATAATGGAGCTCAGTGGCTGATGACCAACAAAAATCCCACACAATGCATTTTCAGGTCCCAAAATGTGGTCGATGCGTAAATGAAATTCAATTTCATTGTTGCATCCAAGCAATATTGTTGTAGACACCGATATTCAAAGTGTGCACAAGTAATTTGCAAGGATGAACAGCTCTCATAAATCCTCTGCCCTATTAAGAAGGTACATGCAGTCTTTTGCAATAGTTTGGGCCCCCTGGTCAAATCAAATTACTACATTTGCCTCCGTCGCTATAAAGTTTCACTTTACTTTCACTTATTTCGTGCCTTTATATTTCAATTACTTCATGTATTTATTGATTTGTATTATTGCATTACGTTCCTTTGCTTTATCCATGCTTTTAATCATTAATTACATACAAATATTGGCATAAAAAACAATTTGGGGGTCAGGAATGGATTAAACCTATTTACATTACTTCTTATGAGGAAACTTGATTCTTACTGCAAATAACTAGGAGTTCAAACGGCCTTCTGGAACCAGTTAAGTTTGAATTCTGACATTCCACTGTGTAAGCATTTACTGTATGTTCAAATATCATGAACTGGAGATGTTCTTGTAATCACTTCCTGTTTGGTGCTGGGGAGAGCTCACCTATTGGTTGGCAACAATGTTCACGTCACTATGTGCATGACCCAAGGTTTCTGACTTAAACACGGTTGATTTTATCAGAACAAAACTAGAAAAAGACTGACTTTAGACAACTATGATTACGCCTTACACCTAAGATCGAAATGGCGCTACGATAAAATGGCTCTACGATTTTGATACGATTCCAGAAAGAATCCTAAGGCCGGCATAAAACATTGATCACATGTTGATTTTCTAAATACTGTATCATCATATATCTGCACATTTTAATACATGTATTTAAAGACCTGCTATGAAGAATAAAATAAAGTTTGGAGGGAGGTGTCACGCCCACCGGCCGCACCTGCTGAACACGTGCACCTGTTCCTCATTTCCCTCACTATTTAACCCTCACACAGTTGAATCCACCCATATGGAGACAGCGGCTACTGGCTCTGGCCGCGAGCCTACCGAAGGACGGTGGCTCGCCAACTTCCGTGCCCGGCTTGGGGAGGTGGCTCAGGACGTGGAGGGACTGCTCGTTGGAGTCCTAGCTCCGACCCGGACTCCGTGGGTGTGTGGGGGGGGGGCTCTGTCACGCCCACCGGCCGCACCTGCTGAACACGCGCACCTGTTCCTCATGTTCCGCGTCATTTCCCTCACTATTTAACCCTCACACAGTCCACACTCCGTGTGGATTCACGATGTCCCTACCTCGTCTCACCTGTACGTCCGCTTTGTGTACTATTAATAAAACCACCTCACCTGCCAGTGGCCTTGCGTGTGTCTCCTGCTTCCCATCCGCTGCACGCGCCGTGACAGAGATAAAATGCCCCCAATAAGTCCTGCCACAGCATCCTTATGTTTCATTTTTAAACAGTGTAATGATTTCCACATGGCTATTATTATTATTTTTCAATGTTATTTTTATATGATTACGCCTGTGTACTGTGGAGGGAGGAAGGCGGAATTGCTTTTTCACGCGTTGTTTCGGGCTGGATCAAACCTATGTCACTGGATTAAATATTTTGTTGGTGCTAGACGAGCTGTTCTGCGTATTTCAGAAACTGCTGAATTACTGGAATTTACTGAACATTTTTCTAGGGTTTACAGAGAACGTTCCTAAACAGAGAAAATATTCAGTGAGTGGCAGTTCTCTGAGTGAAAATGTTTTGTTGATGCCAGAGGTCAGAGGAGAAGAACCTACAGATGGGATGCAGCAGATCACAATGGCTTACACTCCTTTCAGCTAAGAACAGGCAACTGAGGCTACAATTTGCACTGACTCACCAAATTGAACAGCAGAAGATTGGAAAAATGTTGCCTGGTCTGATGAATCTCAATTTCTGCTGCGACATTCAGATGTTAGGGTCAGAATTTGGTAAATAACACAAAAGCAAGCTTCCATTATGCCTTGTATCAATGCTTCAGGCTGGTGGGGTAATGGTACGGGGTATATTTTCTGGCACACTTTGGGCCCCTTAACACCAACTAAATACCACAGCCACCTGAGTATTTTTGCTGACCATGTCCATACCATTATGACAATAGTGTATTATCTTCTGGTGGCTGCTTTCAGCAGGATAACGCACAATGTCACAAAGCTCAAATCATCTCAAACTGGTTTCTTGAAACTGATGCAGATAGTTCTAATAAACTCAATGTTTTATGGCATCCGTGTGAGAAGACCGTATGCTGAACAAGGCTTGGCTTGTGCTGTGATATTTATAAGCACCGACATGAAAAGCCGCAGGTCAATGTTTATATGAAATAAAACAATGTATGGGAAACTCTGCAGTATCTGCACAGACGTTATGTGAGGCATACCTGTACATTAATCACCAAAGAATAGTAACAGCAGCTGATAAAATTAATTACTTTAACTGTTATATAATTATACATGTTGCACTCTGTACATTAACATAATATCTCTGACATGTGATGCCTTTCGTGCAGGAAAGCAGTGTAATTACTGTTCATAGTAACAGTGCATATATTGCAGATTTGGTAGTGACGTCTGAAGTGGACAGAAGGTACCACTGGGACCTGAACCCAGGTCACTCCAGTGGTGGGATAGCCCAATTAAACTCCTGTCCAACCCAAGTTTAATAATAATAATAAAGTGCTAATAATTGGTGGCGAAGTGTTTAAGCTCTAGGACTGTGGAACTGAAGGTCCTGGGTTCAAATCCCAAATTTCACCACTGTCAATCCAACTCTTAGTTCATTTACATGCACTTAATAATCCGATAACCACAGAAAATCAGATTTTGTCAGTAATCCTATTAAGGAGTATACATGCACTTGAGTAATCAGATAATGGGAATGGGAAACCTCTGGGTTTGCATGACCCAGGCGATTATCGGACTTCTATTTTGCAACCAGACAATACTTTCATAGAAAGGTGTGACGTCAACTTCAAGTTTTAATATCAAATAATCAAATTCTTCATTTTCTTGAGTATATATTGCGTTTCTGAGTCTTCACAAATGTTCGCTAGCCATTTAGCGAATTACGGCGGTTAGTTCTAGGGTTGCCAGATCCCACAAAATAATCCCCCATGTAGTCCATGTAAATAACCACTATTGAAGCGAAACATCTAGGAATAAGCGGACTTGGCAACCACATTTTTTTTCTGCTAGCTGCTAGCTGATTCAAATCGGGTAACTGGTATACATACAATTAGTAATCCGATTACTGGAGTAAATCCAGCTCTATTTATCGGATTTCTTAATCAGATTTCTTTAGTATGCTGTATACAGGACCACTGGAATAGACAGATAATTACAGAAATCCAATCATTATCGGATTATTAAGTGCATGTATACGCACTCATTGCTGGGTTCTTGAGCAAGGCTCTTAACACACAAATGTTTTGGACTGTAAAACAGTACCAGTTGCAAATCACTCTGGATAAGCGCGTCTGATAAATGACACGAATGTAATTCACTGTTAATCATTAACAGGCTAATGATAATTATAATTACAACAAGATGGAACTTTTTAAAGCGTTATCACGTACAGAGGTTTGTTTTAAAAAGATCAACAGTAACAAAAACTATGATTAATTCGGTTAAATCAGTAGGCTTTAATCAAGAGATTATATATAAACTGGAACGCTATTTCAGATATTAGGTGGAATATAAGAAAAACATCCTTCATCAGTTGAGCCGTGGCTGATCCTAGGGATTAACAGAAGACCTGCCTCGGCTGAGTAAAGTACTTGGGGTTGGCTACACTGCATTAAGGAGATAGTTAAAGGTGTTAAAAGTTAAATGTGTCCAAGCTTTGTACATCCTTAGCAGAACTTTAACGCTTGATGGGCATCCAGTGTAACAAGATAAGCTGATTCTTATGGAGACACTAAAGATTATGATCTGTTTTTGGAATTATTTAACCCTCTCGCACTTGATTACCAGCACTTTTGCCATCGTGTCTCTTCCTGATCCACAAATGATTAACACGACCCAATTAGGTGTGGCTTTTTCAAATTATTCAATGAGGCAGATTTTGAATACGATTTATACACTGCTACACAAAATTACAACGCCAAGGAGACTGGGTCCCTTTTTGAGTCTTGATTCTCGCCAGGTTTCTTCCTTATAACGTTTAGGGAGTTTTTCCTTGCTACTGTCGCTCTAGGCTTGCTCAATTTGGGCTTGGTCCTAGATAATAGAATATAATAGAAAATTGTAAAGCAGCACTGAGATAATGCTCCATTGTAAAAAGCGATATGAAGCTATATAAATTTGACTTTGACTTTGTGTGAGATTAGTGGGTAATCCAAGTGTGTAACTGGAATGGGGAGTGAATAATAATGGGCTAAAGATCCAATAACACCATATTTTAATCACCAGTCATTTGAACATTGTTTGGATACAGTTGTCTTAAGATGCTTCACATTGCTATGTGAGAAATTCCTGTTAGTGTTCCTTCGTGTGCCATGAGACCTTGTTGGAGCAGTGTTGCAAAGACAATTTTCTGCCTGGTGACTAAATATCAAACAGATGTGAAGGGAGCAACAGGAGAACAGGATCCTAATCTAAAAGGTAGCAGTGTCTTTGTCTGCAATGGTAACAGTCCAGCAGGCTCGGTGACCACTCGTGCTACAGGAGGTGCATAATGCAACATGACAACACAGTGAATAGGGTCACCCCTGCACTTCTAGTGTATCCATGTATGTAATTGCCCCTGGTGTGCCCATCGGGCAAGCCTTACGACAAAAGAAATGGGATAAAAATGAAAACATGGTGCTCCAATAAGCTACACACCACTGATGTACATTACTGAACCCAGTCGGTAAAGCCTTTTAACCCTGGATCATTAAGCAACCCCATGTGGTTTAGCTCACCAGAGCTGGGGCCCATATGACATTTAAAGAGCCGGTGATGCAGATCAGAGGCACATCAGATCAGTGAGCGGTGACGGAGAGGGTTCCATTGTTCCAACAGTGGAAACTTTGAAACCTGCACTCCTCTATAGCCCCTACCATTCATGTCAAACCTCTTACTTAAGCTACAGCACTGTGCAAAAGTCTTAGGCCACCATGCCCCCATTAGATTGTTGGTTTAGCAATGGTACTGTATCTTTATTAGAATACAACTCTAATAATTTGTGTTCAGTATTACAAAACTTCAAAAAGTAGGCTGCTAACATCTGTAGGCTACAGTAGCAAGTATCTACTGTGACCTCCCCTCACACTTGAGCAGTAGCAGCATCTGGCAGCTTCATCAGGATGCCAAGTTCAGGAATGGTCCTTTTGGAAGGATAGCAGCCACAAAACCAGTCTTTCAGTATGCATACTAAATACTGATTTTTGCCTGCAGAAGCCTTTTTGTTCTGGAAATTGTGGGTTTTTTATTGTGTACATATTTCCTGTATTTTCAGTTTGTATCATAATGAAGAGACTGAGAAATATGTATATATGGTCTTTATACTATTGCAAAAGCAACAAATCTAATGATGGCCTAAGACTTTTGTACAGTACTGTACAACTCTCAGAGGGCCCTGGCACCCATTGAACAGGGAAGAGACCAAATGTCTGGTGGGTGGCGGACAGAGGGTGACGGTCCCGGGGTCTTGCTGTGAACTCAGGTTGGGGGATGGGCTTGCAGTCACATGACACAGGTACCCCATCACAACAAGCAATGAATTGTCAGTTCTTTATTATTATATAAAGGACAGTGATACATCAAAAGCTCATGAAGTACAGTCTACAACACTATGCAAAACCAGGCCAGTGTTTACTCTAGCATCAGTTGAGGTCAGTAGATATCTAGCCTCCCACTGTGCTGCTACTTAAAGACCGAAAAAGTTAAGCAATCTCTTTCCACTATTCTGAAATGACATGGGCGAATACAGAGTGTCAGCTTTTGGACAAACATTAGAAGTCCATACCAGAAGTGCACAATGTCATTACGGGCAATGGAGAACATACCAAATACTTAAACATGCTCAATAAAGAAAAACACTATGAAGCATTGTCTCTGTCTCTCACTCTCTCTCCATCTCCATCTCTATCTCTCCAGTGCTGGACCACCATCCGAAAAATGTTCAGCCACCACCAGGATGGAAGTAGAACAACACAGAATATATTTAATGAGATACTGTAGTGTACCAGTATTGACTACATATGCTATATATATATATATATATATATATATATATATATGGCAGATGAACAGATTACCAATTTAAAGGTTCTCTCATTTTATGCAGGATTATTGACCAGCCCTTGGCGTTTCCAGTCTTTCCTCTGTAGTAAATTCCAACAGCCTACATCCTACATTAAATTATCAGAATCTCCAACCACACAGCATTCTGGGTCATTTTTAAAAGTTAATAGAACGTTTCTTAAATTCACACAGAAGCCAGACTTCTATTTCTTCTTTCCTAACTCCAGAGCTGACGATGAAAGTAAGATATTCTGAGTCAAGAAATCTAAAGTTCATTACTTATGAATGCAGCATTAGCTCTTCTTTTTGGACACATGGCACTTAAAGTTGAGCCAAACCAACATATTGCAATTCATAGTTCCATCTGGTCCTTGTATTTTTAAATCTAATTGTTTTGAACCCAATCCAGTTAGAGTAGACCAGATGAATGTAAATCCAAAGTCCAAAAGAAACCATTAGCAACCATTTTATATTTTTGAAGCTTTACAGAAGCCAATTAAAATTCCCTGTGGTTGGCTGGCTGTAATCTACAGAATCTCTCACTCTTGCCCTGCCTGTGCTGGATTCCAGTCGAGTTTCAGATCTTCAGTGTTGTGCACTGACATTCACAGTAGATGACGAGAGGGTTTCTATTGTTGCTGATCTCTCCAGACAGGTGAGAAGTCACTGAGCCAGAGCATCCAGCAGTCAACGCCTGGATGAGCACACCAGGGGACCGTACTACTCAAATAGGCCACAGCTTAGAAATGCAAACCCAGCTTCAACTGTACTCCACCCTAACTATCCTTTGTTATTGCAAAGAAGCCAAAGCCAAAAACATTAGATGGCAGTGATTTTTCCCTCAGGATTGGCTATAAATATTTCAGACTGCAGAAGGCTTGTGTCAAAGGGTTTTGTTCTGCCCATCTTTTTAAAGCTATTGTGTTCCTTGATGTCGGTTCTTTAAAACACACAATGGCTACCTCAGTGAGTTCAAACTCACGTCGGTCTTAACACATTTGGCAGCTGTTATAAAACAGCATGAAGCTCTGCACTCCTACAAAGTTACTTATAAAGCATTTTAACGAGACATTGTCACAAAAAAAGCTTTACAAAAGATGAAGTCCACAACCCAGTGGACAGTGGCAAGGCAAAAATTAGCCACATATGAAATAAACCTTGAGAGCCATCAGTCTCAAATAGTGGAGCCATCCTTTTCTGAGCAAGCCTGAACAATGAGGGAAAGATCAAACCTAGCTATGAGCTTTTAGTAGAGCATCTAGACTTGTTGACCACTTTATGAGGTACAGCTCCTTGTTTCTACATTCATTGCTCATTTTATCAGAAGCACTTTGTAGTTCTGCATCTATTTCTCTACATACTTTTAGTCCCCTTTATGTTCTTTAATGGTCAGGACCACCATAGATCATCCTATTAGGGTGGTGGATCATTCCCAGCACTGCAGTGACACTGATGTTGTGGTGGTGTGTTAGTGTGTGTTGTGCTGGTATGACTGGATCGGACGCAGCAGTGCTGCTGGAGTTTTTAACACTGATGACCCACTGTGCACTATATTACACATCTACCGTATTGCTCCACCTTGTAGATGTAAAGTCAGAGTAGCTCATGTGTTGGGATGTGGTGGCTTGGTTGTTAAGGTACTGGCCTATGGACCTGAATATCTTGGGTTCAAATCACACCTCTGCCCAGATGTCACTCTGGATCATTGAGGAAGCACAATTTCTTGTGGACTGTGGCAGCCTAGTGGTTAAGTTACTGGACTATGGACCAAAAGGTCCAGGGTTCAAATCCCACCTCTGCCAATTACAGAACAAAGTAAAGTCCTGACCATTACAGAACAAAGTAAAGAGGACCAAAAGTATGTGGAGAAACAGATGGACTACAGTCTACAATTGTAGAACTACAAAGTGCATCTACATGGTAAGTGGAACTGATAAAATGGACAATTAATGTAGAAACAAGGAGATACACTGGTAATAAAATGATCGGTGAGTGAAAAGTATGTTGCCCCTGGAGCTGACGAGGCAAATCTTCCAATGCTATACAACTTACTATTCAGCTATAGGTCCCAGAGAGGCTGTGTCTCAAATTCTCTAACAGTTTAAGCAAGAACAGTGGAAAATGAATGTATATCTTCTAGAACAGTGAAATCTATTCATTAGAAAGTGTTTCCTGAAGTGGTGTAAATCCCACTGACATTGGACTTGACAGGACAATTGACAGAGTCAGATCTAGTGATTAACAAAGTAATCTAGTGATGACTCAATGACAAAAGAGCTGGACTATTGACCACAAGGTGCCAAGCTGCTAAGCTGTTGGGCACTGAAACAAATGCCCTCAGTTGCTTGGATGTATACTTTGTAAGGCTGTATCAGATGGAAGTCACTCTGGATAAGGGTGTCTGCTAAAATGGCAGATAAACATGCAGACAGACAGACAAACCTCTTCTTGGCTTGTCCACTTGTCCAACCCTCTGGACAAAATGAAAGCTGCTTATTGATTTTTTTTTATCCATCATTATACTTGCTAAGTATTTTCAAGGTAAGCAATCAGCAACTTATAGCAGCTAATGAACCAGAAAAAAGACTGAAGGGAGAGACACAAACACACATTAAATGGTAGCTAATGATGGTTTTAAAATAAAGACTCCATGAAGCTGCAGTTTATTTGTTTTGCATGATCAGCACATAGTAGGTGCATAATAAATGACTAATCACTATAAGGGCACCATAAAGAGTTGCTTAACAACAAACAATAATAACAATACAAGCCTTGTAGCACTGGACAAATAGAGAAAACAATTACAATAAAGTACAGAACCAGTGAACGTAAGTCTATAATCAGTAAAAAAGGGACAATCGATAGGCCATGGACAGAAATCGGATGTGCACAAACACGCACAGCCCATAAAAACCTCTTTATTGACCATATCACTAAACAGCCACTTATTGATTTTTCTAACTGCTCCTCATCCAATGCCTGTGCTTGTTCACTGCAGTTTTCCACTGTTATGCATTTTCCAAAGAGGTGCGTGTGATCCTAAATCTCCTAAATCATCCGGAGACACTCCATTTTAAGGCATTTTGCATTTGGGCCCTAACTAGCACTGCACCTACATCATGTTTGTTTACCAGCTTGGATCCTGTCTTTGTGATATCAAAATCGGCACAACCTCAAGCTCCAGTTTAACAGGAATAATTTCATAATTAAACCAAAAAACAGTAGAAAGATTTGAATTTATCAAATGACTTTCTATAGTGGTGGCCTAGCGGTTAAGGTACTGGGCTCTGGACCAGAAGGTCCAGGTTTCAAATCCCACCTCTGCCAAGCTGCCACTGTTGGGTCCTTGAGCAAGGCCCTTAACCCACAATTGCTTGGATTGTAAGACTGTAAAAAAAATTGTAAGTCGCTCTGGATAAGGGCGTCTGCTAAATGCTGTAAATGGAAATGTAAATCTATAGAAACCCCTCATGCACCTTTAATGCCCGTTCAAGTATTTGGTACAACAAGGTCCTTTCAGACAACGTCCAACAGCATACATGTCCATGGTCTGATAAGGGCATTATACAGTACTGTACAGTGTTAACCTACTTATCCCCCATATATTTCCTTGCCAGATGCATCTGATTCATAAAGAGTTGTAATGACGAACATAAGACTCTGGTACAGAAAGTTTTACACAAAGTAGGGAAATGAGGAAGAACCTGGATGAAAAATTGAAGAAATGAAGGCCTGCAACCATCTAGGCAGCAAACAGCAAAGGAATCAGCGACTCAGATTGAATCAGTGAGCTGCAAGAGGAGTCAGAGTGCAGCATTGTGTGTCAGTTAACAGCAAGACAAAGCAGCATTTAGACTGCCGAGAAAGCAGAGTCGATGAGTGTTCATACGGCATGAGCGTGAGCAGACTCTATGCTGAGCATTTGGCTGGTTTTGCACTCCCTATAAGACAAGATGGGTTTGTAACCTTTTATAACCTGATGAGCATCAGCAACTCTTTCGGTGGTCGTTAGAAATCTCATTCATTCATGCCATGGCACACTTCCACAAATGTGCTGTGAAGACCAGACTTTGATAGACCTTTATATATCTTAAATACAACACCGACTGCCATCCCATTGACTGAAGACCTGACTAATGTCACTTTCAAATGAACTGTTAATGCTAGAGGTTTACATACTTTTGCCACATACAGATGTGTAACACTGGATCATTTTCCTCAATAAATAAATGATCAAGTATAATATTTTTGTATCATTCGTTTAATTGGGTTCTGTTTTTCTACTTTTAGAGGAGTGGAAATCTGATGATGTTTTAAGTCATATTTATACAGCTAATTCTAAAGGGTTCACAAACTTTCCAGCACCACAGTAGAGTACTTTAAAAGACTATTATTACTTTGTGATGGACACCCTGGACAAACAGGACTTAAAAATAACAGAGTAGCAAAGAAGTACACAGGTAATTTGGCATGCTAACGATGAGTAATCAAATACCCTGAGCAGCCAAGCAGGAAAATAAACTTCACATTTTGTTGAACCTCAGCTGTCTTTGCTTGCTGGGTTCTGCTACACATATGATAACGAGATTAGACTGTATATATAATTATGTGTAATTAGAACAAGATAATCAGCGTTATTTATGGATAACTGAGTGGTCATAACATTTTGGCTCACCTGTGGAAAACAGGCAACTCAGAGGTCATAAAGTGTATCACATTGCAAATATAACCACATGCATGTGCTAAGGTTAATTGCTTTGGCCTCATGAATGTCCTCCAATACAGAGAGCGAGGAACTGATTAGCTTTCAACAGAACACTGTTTACTCTCAATATAAAAGAAAATCATTCAACATTTCAATATTTTGGGATTAGGATAATCACACTTATAATGGATGGGATTTTCCG
This sequence comes from Ancistrus triradiatus, assembly GCA_025084515.1. Lineage (NCBI taxonomy): Eukaryota > Metazoa > Chordata > Actinopteri > Siluriformes > Loricariidae > Ancistrus > Ancistrus triradiatus. Next base: position 54,857 of record JAJAGP010001899.1, read on the forward strand.
ACAGTAGACAGCTGTTCAATGGAACAAGCCTGTTCTAAATATTTCTTTTATTTTCCTTGTTACAGCCTCGCCTTGATTTAATCCTGAGTTGAGAACGAACAGATGGAGGTTAATGATTTATTAAACCTTTGTCTGCCATTATTGGATAACAACAAGACCTTGCATCTAAACACACTGTTTATTTGCAGGTGACCGAAGACTAATTGGATAATTACCAACACAATTGCTCTCGAAAAGTGTACTTAAAAGATAAATGGCTTAGAGAAGAACTTTTCCCACAAATGTCAGAATTTGCAAATGTCAGACGCTCTGAACCTTGCCACTTAGAAAAAAGCAAGCTTGCACGCTTGTTTGGATTTGGGATTTTTTTTTCATATCTCCTCATAATATCCTGCGCTTGTGCCAAGCAGTAACTCTACGTCAATGATTATTTGAATTCTAAGGCGAACTCTGAGAGGTTTAAATTGAATCAGTGAGTTGATGAGGCTTGAATATTTATGCAAGACGTGCATGAAGGCCTTAAGGCTGAGTAGAAAGAGGATGGTTTGGAATTGTAGCAAAGATATGATAGAAATATAAGGAGCGGTGACAAGACAAACGTAAACCTTAAACCCCAAACCGATGATCCATGGCATCTGTGGCACTTAACTGTAACACTCTATTGACTGTTATTATCTCACAGCGCCATATTGGCTTCCAATTTCTGGCAAAATGTTCACTTTCCATCTCATTGGATGTGATTTAACAGCTAATGTATATTATTGGATTGCTGGCAAGTGAGCGATTTCCTAATATCTACTGTAGCTAAAGCAGTCATTTGAAATGGATTCCATACAATATGCTCAGTGAAGAACTTGAGCATTTACCGCACCCTTTATTATATTCCACTTTGCCAAGACTTTCATCAGTTTTCTGTATCTATATAAAAAAACAACACATTAAACAGTAGATGGTTGGTATGGCTTAACCTCACATTTAAACCCCTTAAGGATTAGAGTTCCAACCTTCTTGTATTCACATAAACTCCTAAAATACAAAAAAAAATAAACCCGTCACGCACTTATGTCTCAGGCAGATATGTAAATGATTACAGATGTGGTCTGATTAGACACTGGGTCTTGCAATAAGAGGGTGTAAAAGTGAATCCTCCACTGCCCCATAAAAAAGGCTCTCAGGGGCTACTTTTGGGTAATGTACCTTTTGGTGAGTGGTCATTGACACCGACATCGAAGACATTTTGTGCAGTGGACAGACTTTGAGCGGGGGCGCATTGGACCGAGAGAAGAAAGATGGTTGTTTTGATGAATTACCTGACATTCTGTCCTAGCTGTTAGAAGATGTTGGGACCAGTGGTACCATGAGGTCACACACATGGTGAACAGACTCCGGACATCCCAGATAGATCACCAGTAGAGAGGTTTGATCTGCCAAGAAGTGCGAGCAGCTCCCAGTTTTGTTGTCCACCATTCAGACACAGGTGGCACCTTCACTACACACCCCTGTCACTGCCCGGACCATTTCTAGGTGCTTATCAGAAGGAAATTTGTTGTCACAGCGCCCATTCCACGTCCTGCCATTGACAGCCAGCCCCCATCGCCTTTGGTTGCAGTGCTGTCATGAACGAGAAAACTGGACTGCTATGGATTTGGAGCTGTATCTTCTTTAGTGACAAATCCAGGTATTGTTTATGGTTCGTCAACAGTCAGGTTCAAGTATGGAGGCTTTGTGGTGAGCCCAAATGCTGGTGTGATGGATGAGGATCTACAGGCTCAGCTGAAACCTCTGTGGCCTAATGTGCCACAGGATACCATACGGAGCCTGCTTGCCTCCAATGCCCAACCGTATCTCATCTTGTATCCAGGCTAGAGGCAGCCTAACAGGGTAACTAGAGCCTCCTTTCAATTGTACAGTTTTCCCCAATAAACTTATCCTTTTGCTCTAATATTGTAATCACTTACATACATAAGCATTATTATCATCATATTAAGTTTCAGTTAATTCCAACAACTCCTTCTTGGTGAGTCATTTTTCTTGTCAGTGAGTGTATAACAAGCTGATGCTCCTGCTGAGCAAATTATAATTGAGCTGGGCAGCTGAAGGTTGCTTAAGGGAACAACAGTGGCAGCCTGGTAGAGCCAGCGATTGAACAAATGACCTTCTGATTACTTGTCCACTACTGCAATTAGTAGTTAACCAATGAGCCACTACTGTAAGTGCTGTTTCTATAAAAGCAAAACTTAATTACAGAGTAAGCAAAAACCTTCATTAACAGGAGTTTCATGGGTTGCTTTTGCATGGCTGAGTAGCTGCACATAAGCCTGTTGATTTCATGTGCAATGCCCAACATGGACTAAAGCGATATAAAGCAGATGGTCAATAGACTCTAAAGTAGAAAATGTGTGTTTTCTTGACCAATTCTCTCCAACATCCAACTGGAATGAACTGAAACACCCAAGTCGTGCATCAATGACCAAGCTCACTAACGCTCTTGGATGCCAGAAAGCCTTCCTAAATCTGCTTTGAGACGATCCCCTATTGTAAAAAGCACTATAGAAATAAACTTTGACATCTGACTTTAAATTAACAGTCCAATCGATTGATCTGAACACGGGTTCATATCACAGGACTAATAACTACAACTAAAAGCTGGATACAAGAGCACATTAATAGTGAAATAAGAGTAAGAGATATCATCTCTCCTGCATGTGTTCATTAAGCTACAGGGACAGGTCTCTGCACCACATGTAAATCCACGTACCCAAATATACAACAAATCACACACAGTCCACCTAATATGGGCCTGACTGTATCAATGGATTAGTGGGATAATGTTCATACAATAAGGGAAATGCAACAATGCAAATGCACTCATTTACAAATCATAGCTTATTCAGACAGAAAATAACTAAATCATATGAAAATGCAAAAGGGAGAAGTTTCTGTTTTGAGGCACCAGCCATGTCTTATCTTTGTACATCAGTGTAGAAACTGATGGACTGAAACAACAATGGCTCCCAAACAGAATGCAATATCTATATGGAAATGAATCCATTTGTTCAGTTGTTGTCTGAAAAATGTCTTTGCTCAATACTGGCAGAATAAAGAACAGGTACTGTAGATGTACATCAAACTCAGAGTCATTGCAGGGCTGTACCTGAAATGCTGTCTATTGGCCATATACAGTGGGGCAAAAAAGTATTTAGTCAGCCACTGATTGTGCAAGTTCTCCTACTTAGGAAGATGAGATTGGTCTGTAATTTTCATCACAGGTACGCTTCAACTATGAGAGACAAAATGAGGAAAAAAATCCAGGTAATCACATTGTAGGATTTTTAAAGAATTGAATTGTAAATTACGGAAAATTAATGAAAAATAAGTATTTGGTCAATAACAAAAGTTCAACTCAATACTTTGTAACATAACATTTTTTGTTAATGACAGATGTCAAACGTTTCCTGTAAGTCTTCACCAGGTTGGCACACACTGTAGCTGGTATTTTGGCCCATTCCTCCATGCAGATCTCCTCTAGAGCAGTGATGTTTTGGGGCAATACGGACTTTCAACTCCCTCCACAAATTTTCTATGGGGTGGGGGTCTGGAGACTGGCTAGGCCACTCCAGGACCTTGAAATGCTTTTTACGGAGCCACTCCTTCGTTGCCCGAGTGGTGTGTTTGGAATCATTGTCATGCTGGAAGACCCAGCCACGTTCCATCTTCAATGCTCTCACTGATGGAAGGTGGTTTTGGCTTAAAATCCCACGGCACATGGCGTAGTGGTGTTTTACTGATGGTAGCTTTGGTTACTTTGGTCCCAGCTCTCTGCAGGTCATTCATCAGGTCCCTCCGTGTAGTTCTGGGATTTTTTGCTCACCGTTCTCATGATCATTTTGACCTCACAGGATGAGATCTTGGCGTGGGGGGGCCCCAAGATCGAGGGGAGATTAATCACGGTCTTGTTAAGGTCTTTCTTGTAGGTCTTCCATTTTTCTTACAGTTGCTCCCACAGTTGATTTATTCACACCCAACCTGCTTGCCTATTGTAGATTCACTCTTCCCAGTTCCTGGGTGCAGATGTACCATTTTTTCTTCCTGATGTCCTTCGACAGCTCTTTGGTCTTGGCCATGGTTGAGTTTGGAGTCTGACGGTTTTTGAGGCTGTGGAACAGTTGTCTTTTAACAGATAACAAGTGGAGGACAGAAGAGAAGAGCTTCTTAAAGAAGGAAGTTACAGGTCTGTGAAAGCCAGAAATCTTGCTTGTTTGTGTGGGTGACCAAAATATTTATTTTCCAAGTCTGTACAATGTGATTTCCTGATTGTTTTTCTCCTCATTTTGTCGCTCATAGTGGAAGTGTGCCTTTGGTGAAAATTACAGACCTCTCTCATCTTTCTAAGTAGGAATAACTTGCACAATCAATTGGCTGACTAAATACTTTTTTGTCCCACTGTATGTCATTTTAGTAGACACCCTTATTCCAGAGCGACTTACAAATTTATACAGTCTTACAGTCACCCAAACAACTGTGGGTTAAGGGTTCTTTTCTGAAACACCAACAGTGGCAGCTTGGCAGAGGTGGCATTTGAAAACCTGGACTAAGGTACTAGTCCAGTCCCTTAAAACCGGTAGGCCCCACTATAGTATATAGTCAAGTTGTAGGGTGTGAACCAAAGTTGAGCACTTTAGAACTTGAGTAATGTGAAGATGCACAGGACAGTGTTCGGTATATATACTGTTAAAAAGCAAATGAAATCCCCAGGCATTTTAGGCCATTTCCAAAATTCCTCCAAGATCCCAAAAAGAGAAATGTCTGGGGAAAAGCCCCACATTAGTCAACTCCATTGTTTGTAGTTAAAGTGGAAACCAATTCAAGCAGCAGCAAGCAGCTCTCAGCCCATGAAGTGCTAGGCCAGGGCAAGTTCACAGAACTAACTAGTTGTGTAGTGTGTCAAAACAACGATGTCAGCACAAAAAAAAAACATAATTAAATTAGGGGAACTTCCCCATTGGGATTTGTGTGTCCTTAAGAGCTGATGGGTCGCTATGAAAGCTTAGCACAATGTTGCCAAGTGTTGGCTGCAAAAACTCGCCCCTTGATGGGAACGAGTGACCTGGAATTTAGAAGATGTCAAAAGAACCTGGTTGAAGGTTAAGGTACAGCAGAAAACTCACCATATTTTTTCATGTTTTTAAAACTTACTTGAGTAACTTTTAACAAACAGACTATGAACAATTTTTTATCTATCCTTGTACATTCATTTAAATCACTTTTATTTTAAAATTGCATTCCATGTTTGTCATTATTTAACCCGTTTTTATACTAGACCCTTTGTAAAAACCATTTCAGGTCATCCATTTTATTGATTAAATGGGTGTGTATTTATATGTTATTGTCTTGACAGAAGTTATGAACACAAGTCAGAGTATGGCAAAAACAACAGTCGGTTCAGCCACAAAAAAAAAAACTGTTTAATTAGGGGCCTTCCTTTATGGAGTTTTAAGAGCTGGATCACAGCGCACAATGCTAAAGAAGTGTTTTGGCTGTAATGGTTTTTAAAAAAAAAAAAGCAACACCCTCAATGGAACACAAGAGGTGCTCCCTGTTAGACTGGAAGATACACAAAAAGAACCCTGAAGGCTCCAGTATAGAACTTGATTTTTTTTCAGACCCTTCTTTCCCACTTTTTACCAGCCCGCTCGCTTGATCAATGTAATGTGTTTTTTTTTTTTTAAGTAAACTACCCTCGTGAATCACCTCCCCCCCTTTAGCCCCTTCACTTATATCCCTGCCCTTCTCCCCTTTTTTCAACGCGTCCCCTCCTGTTGAAGCTGGCATCTTCTTGTAATTTCTTTTTCATTTATTTATGACCTTTAATAATTTTGTTGCCACCTGAAGGTATAGCAGAAATTCCCCATATTTTTAATGTTAAACTTTCCTTTAAAAGAACTCCCTCGTGAATCATTTTCGCTACTTCATTATATGCATCTGTTACTATGTGGAAGCTTAATCTTTAATTCTCTTTTCCTTATATAATAAGTGGCACTTGAGTCTGGAACTGCCCATTACTTCACAACACCCACATGTTTTGATCATGTGTGTCCTGTATGAAGAAACAGTTTTGGGAAATGGGAACATTCTGGCCATCACAAAACCAACAGCTAAAAAAACTGTGAGCCTTATTAAATTTATAAGATTCTCCGAAGCAACTTTCCAGCCCCATAATTGCTTTGTTGTATTTCCCCTAACGGGGACTTTGGCATGTTTGTTAGTTTTATCAGCACAACAGCCATTGAAGAGTCCCCAGCGCCAAGTAGATTTTCTTTCAGTTCTCACTCATCATTCATGGTGTTTCTGTCGTTCAAGCTTTCTCTCTTTATAAACATTCAAAACCAGACCGTAACTCTCGATGGAATATTCCACTGCCCTAATTATTATCAACTCGATACTCTCCAAATATAATATATTGGACTTTCTGTGCGCCCTTGCGGGGGAGAAATGCGCTTAGCTGAATAATTACAGCTGCCTTTATCTAAGCAGCCATTTTCCATATGACGGGAAATAAGCGGCTGGCGAGCGCCACATTGATCTGAATCATGTCTCTGGCTTGATGGATGTCAACACAAAGTCAATATGATTATCGCCTGAGGTGTAGCTCGATTTCACAATCTCCCTGCACTCTTAAGTCATGTCGAGTTGAGTCACATTTCATGGCCTGGCTTCTGATGCACTTGCGCTGACTAAAAGGAGGAGGTTCAGAATTAGGCCTGCACAGCACGTCACAACATCCTTCCATCAAGGTGTCATGAAGAAAGTCTCTCACGCCCAAAAAACGAAAAGTCCTGAAACTCCCCAACTTTTAATGATGTGTACATTCCATCTCTTTCTGTCGCTGGTCTACCACCCGAGCCACACGTCCCCACTCCCGAAGTCTCTCACGCCCAAAAACAAAGCGCTGAAACCGGCCGCACCAAACTCTTATCAGCCATGTACATTCATCTCTTCTGTCCTTCTACACCCTAAACTGGTGCGCACATGCACACCCCTAGATTAAGTTACACAGAGATCTGCAGACATTGCAGGACTATTACCAATACACCCATCATATAAGCAATTCCAAACTTTGTTTCCTAATCCTGAACTTTAATTCTCTTAACTTCCTGATTTCCCATTTATTTTTTTTCAGCATGTTTGTCCACACTGTTTCGGACCAACATCAAAACCATTTTTTAAATATTAGTCAAAGACAACACAACAAGTAAACACAAAATGCCCCCCAGTTTTTGGGTGTTTAATTACTTTTAAGGGAGAAAAAAATCCAAACCCTACATGGCCCCCTGTGTGAAAAAGTGATTGCCCCCCCTTGTTAAAACCTTTAACTATGGTTTATCAACACCTGAGTTCACGTCCATTCTAGCCACATCCCCAGAGGCCTGACACATAATTACTGCCACACCCTGGTGTTCTCAATCAGGAACATCACTTCCACTTAAATAAGACCTGCCCCGACAAAGTGAAGGACACCAAAAGATCCTTAAAAAGACATCATGGTCGGAGATCCAGAGAAATTCCAGGAACAATTGAGAAAGAAAGTAATTGAGATCAGATATCTAACCCAGCCCACGCAAAAAACCACACCGCGCACCACACACACTCGAAGACCCACGCGAAAGTAACAGACGTCTCTCCGCCAGTCTGGAAAAGGTTTTTTTTTTTATAAAGCCATTTCTAAAGCTTGTGGGACTCCAGCGAACCACAGTGAGAGCCATTATCCACTAAATGGCCAAAGACATGGGAACAGTGGTGAACCCTTCCCAGGAGAGGCCGGCCAAACCCAAAATTAACCCCACCAAGAGCGCAGCGACGACCTCACTCCAAGAGGTCACAAAAGAACCCCACAACAACATCCAAAGAACTGCAGGCCTCACTTTTTTTTTCCCCTCAGCCCTAGGACAGTGTCCATATGCCCCACCAGAAGAAAGAGACTGGGCACAAATGGCCTGCCCAGGGCAGAGTTCACCCAAGCACCCAAGACGAGCCGAAACCCACTGCTGAGCAACCAAAAAAGAACACCCCAGCCACAGCACCGGAAAGCTCGTCCCTATCAGGCATTTCCCAGAACACATTCTTGAATGACCCCCCCAAGAGGACCCCCAAGAATTTTGGGGAAAACATTCTGTGGACTGACGAGACAAAAGTTGAACTCTTTGAAGGTGTGTCCCATCTAACATCTGGTGTAAAAATAGCACAGCATTTCTGAAAAAAGAACATTTATAGCAACTAGTAAAATATGGGTGGTGGTAGTGTGATGGTCTGGGGCTTGTTTTGCTGCTTTAGGACCTGGAAGACTTGCCTGTGATAAAAAATGGAACTATGAAATTCTGCTGTTCTACAACCCAAAAAAAATCCTGAAGGAGAATGTCCGGCCAGGGGGGGGGCCTGCTGTTTCATGACCTCAAGCTGAAAACAAACTTGGGTTCTGAAGCAGGACAATGATCCATAAACACCAGCAAGTCCACCCTCTGAATGGCCTGAAGAAAAAACAAAATGAAGACTTGAGTGGCCAACTCAAAGTCCTGACCTGAATCCTATTTGAGATGCTGTGGCATGACCTTAAAAAGGGCCGTTCCAAATGCTCAAAAACCCTCCCAATGTGGCTGAATTACAACAATTCTGCAAAAAATGAGTGGCCAAAATTCCTCCACAATTGTTGTAAAAGACTCATTGCAAGTTATCACAAACCTATCACATGTAGGTTTGGGTTTTGGATTTTTTTTCTTTTTTCCCTTCCCTCTCTCCCTCTTAATAATAAACACCTTCATTTAAAACTGCATTTTTGTGTTTAACTTGTGTTGTCTCTTTTAAACTAATATATTTAAATTGGTTTGGTGTTTCGAAACTTTTTTGTGTGTGACAAACCATGCAATGCAAAAAAAATAGGAAATCAGGAAGGGCACAACCACTTTTTCCCACACCACTGTAGAGGTGCATTGTGTGTATCAGTATGTGTAGAAAGTGGCAGGACAGACATCAATATGCAAACCCAAATCAGAAAAAAGGCTTAGGACATATGGGAAAACGCAAATTGAAAATGCAGTAGGTCTTACTTTTGCTTTGACTTTTATTTAACTCCACATGGTTGGTATGAACCTGAGATGTTTAAATATTTAGTCTTGTCAACTTTATTTCATTTGTTAATAAACATCCATTCCTACAACAAGTCGTGGACAGGGCAATTTAGGGCTATTTAGTTATGTCCCAGTTAAGTCCTGTTAAGGTCCCAGTTTGGGTTGCAATCAGCAGAATAGGAGAAGAGGTAAAGGGCATGAGAGAAAACAGTTAACAATGCCCGTCACCACACACAACCCCAAAGAGCACACAAAAGCTACATGAGTGTCAGCAGTCTAAGGGTTGAAGGTGAATAATCAGGGTCAGAACAGATAGAAGTCAACCAGAACCACAAGTAAGCACAATGAGACACAAGCAAGCAAGCTAGTGTTCAACACAAGGATTAAAGCATTAATTCTGAATAGCTTCTTACCTTTACCTACAAATACCACTATTGTTTTATACAGTGATTAATTATGAGGCTGTTAAGGCTGTTTAATTTATATTCTAGCAATGCATACACACGTCATGGTACACATGAATACGAGGCCCTGCTCATTCTGGCAGTATGCTATAGCACCACGTGTGACACCTTTCATTCTCTTCATTAGAAGTAAACAAGAAAACGAGGCTCTCTTTCCATTTCCTGTGCAGAAATGACACACCTCAAGGTAAGACTGAGTGAGAGGGCATATTAGCCTGCCTCCATGATAGGAAGATGAGCCTTTTAACATGGCAGTCATGGCAGATGTCAGACAGGAGAGGCTGTCAGAAGTGCTGCGATAGAGATGGCTCCAACGGAGCAGCACTCGAGCAGAAAGGCAGAACCACTACACCGAAACTCAGCTTATTCCCATTCCCTCTTCGGTCCAACTCTTCCTTAGCAACCAGGACTGCCTCCATCATCCTGCTGAGCTGCACCTCCAACATCTCCGAAATCCGCCTCCCGCCCCAGCAGGGCTAGCGGTTATAACCGATCCACCCTCAGCCAGACTAGTTCATGAGACGGAGCCACAGAGCAGCATGATGCCCCAAATACAACGATGTACTGACACTGACCTCTCATTGCTCGCAGGAAATAAACACGTCTCACGCCTCATTGAGAATACACACGGAGTGTGAAAAAAAAGCCTCAACACCCATAGTCGGAGGCTAAAAAAACAACACTGGGTACAGCAATAATTATTTTTCCTGTTGTTCCCTCTTCTTTTTCTTATCTATTGAGAGTTAATTGTACAATGAGGGTACGTTCCCGATAAGCAGCGCTGCACAGATAAGAGGCGAATGTTCTCAAAAGAAATTCACAGCCAGACAAACAGAATGTGCTCACACTCACACACAACACATGCTGTTTTTTAGACGTATTAAATAATAATAACAATAAAAAAAGAATCAAGCCAGATTCTGCTCTTATTTTGCTCATAGTTTTCACTCTAATAGAAGTACATGTATATACACAGGGTCATGAACCTCATCACTACTGGGAACACAGCAGGTGGTATAAACACATTTTAATAGAAACTATGACGTTCATGATCATAAAGTGAGTACAAACCAGTCATAATTTCTACATTATGGTATATTTGTTTGTGAAAATTAAGGATACAATTATATTTTGCAAGCCTTTAATTTAGCTGGGCGGCTTGCCCAAGTAAAGTATTGCATTGTTTGTACAAATGATACAACTACACATCATGCCATTGACCCATATATTAGTCCAAAGTTTGTTATATTACATTTCTTTGATCCAAGATATGGTTCAGGCAATTCAGAAGAGACTGAAATGGTCCAAACAAACTTCAAATGTATTTATTACAAGCAAATCTACAGATCCACAGAATGCAGATCTGTTTTTTTCTTTTCTCACGGTCACCTTCTGTTCTCAGTGCACAAAGAAATAATAAAAAGCCAATCCATTACAGAAAACTCATCTACCAAACATAAGGCCCATTCTATACCCAAAGGATGACGCGATGTCTAATATTACTGAGAATATCACATTAGAACTGTGGCAATATTAAGATAAATCTCTCAAAGTGAATCATTTCTGCAAGCAAGTTGCTGCTTAATAAGGGGTGAGTCAGTCCAATTACGAATCAAATGAACATCTTAGTCTGCATCTGCCATGCATTTAGTCTCCATTCCGCCATTGGGTACTAAAGTTACGCATGAAGATACCAGAATCAGTTTTATTCGTCAAGTATGTTCACGTATGGAAGGAATTCGT
>JAJAGP010001899.1:66285-150413 GCA_025084515.1 Ancistrus triradiatus
GATTGGATTAAGGTCAGGACTTTGACTTGGCCATTCCAAAACATGAACTTTATTCTTCTGTGCTTGGAGTCGTTGTCTTGCTGCATGATCCACCTTCTCTTGAGATTCAGTTCATGGACAGATGTCCTGACATTCTCCTTGCAACTCTGCCATGCACTCCATTGTTGTTCAGTGTTCTTCTGATGGTGGACTCGAACATTAACATTAGCTATTGTGAGAGAGGCCTTCAGTTGCTTAGAAGTTACCCTGGTCTTGGAGTGATCTTTGTTTGTTTCCTGGGGAGGGTAACAATGGTCTTGAATTTTCTCCATTTGTACACAATCTGTCGGACTGTGGATTGGTGGAGTCCAAACTCTTTAGAGATGGTTTTGTAACCTTTTCCAGCCTGATGAGCATCAACAACTCTTTTTCGGAGGTCCTCAGAAATCTCTTTTGTTCGTGTCATTATACACTTCCACAAACATGTGTTGTGAAGAGCAGACTTTGATAGATCCCTGTTCACCTTCAAATTAACTGCTAAGCCTAGAGGTTCACATACTTTTGCCACTCAGTAATATGTAATATTGGATCACTTTCCTTAATAAATAAATGACCAAGTATATTTTGTCTCATTTGGGTTCTCTTTATCTACTTTTAGGACTTGTGTAATAATCTGATGATGTTTTAGGTCACGTTTATGCAGAAATACAGAAAATTCTAAAGGGTTCACAAACTTTCAAGCACCACTGTATGCATCAAACAATAATCGATCCATGTACAGGGAGGTGCCGTTTAACGACCATGCCATCAACATCCATTCATTTTAACAACCGAGATCTTAATAATTATAACAATTTATAATAGGAAATAATAAAAACTAAACAGCTGTAAACAGCTGGTCAAATTTAAAAAGGTTTGCCATGTGTATTTGTTAAAGTTATTGTCATGAATATTGATTTACTTTGCATTAACTATGTGCATATGTTACGGAGTTGAGCACAGACACATTTAGGACACAAGCAGAGATGTGAAATGGAAACGTTTGTACTGTACTTAACACTACAAGTTACAGGTGCTGGTCATTTAACCTCTGTGACATCCTACTAGTAGCAACACACTAGAGTTACCTACTTAGAGGTTTAAGTGTTTAAAAGGTGATACTGCATTGACTCTTCTGGAAATTAGAGTTTCTTCAGGTGGACTCATTCTTTCTTGGTTGTGTGCAGCCAGTGAGGTATGTTTATTTATGTTTATATTCCATCGTACATGTTTATATTTTGGTTCTACAGTCTGTGTGTGTGTGTGTGTGTGTGTGTGTGTGTGTGTGTGTGATTGTTAATGTATGCTTGTAACTTAATATCCACAGTGTACTTCCTGGAGGGACTGATATGTATAACAGTTTAGGCTTTGGATGCTGTGTAGATGGTAGTGTTCCACTCGTCTTTACAGCAGTACCTGACAGACTTACGTATCAGTTTTCTTGCAAAAATCCCTTTTATATTTACATTACAGTAGCATAAAAAGACTTTGTGACTACTACTGAGTCACTCTCATTGGTGGATTTGACTCACATTTGGCTGTGAAGCTTAATTACATCTGATTACAGTATGTGAGGCAGGTTATTGCAGAAGGCATGGAGAAGGTGCCAAACAAACATATTTCAAGCCTAGACTTTCAAAGAGTTGGAGTTTTCCCTCAGCAGATGCTGCATGAGAGACTTCATGTTAGCTTTAGTAAACATCAGGCGAATCAAAGGGAATCATTTATGAGCACCAGAATAATTTGTCTTTGTTCGAACGTCACGGCTCTTATTTCAAGATGTTTTTTTTTTCTTTTTCCAAAGTTATAACAAAGGGGTTGAAAATATGAATGGTAATAAGAGACTGCAGCTGAAACAATCGGTTGAAGCCTAGTCACACCAAGGCCATAGAGAAATTCAGTTTCATGACTGACCATATTTAATGGACTTACTAATTTAAGCACTTTTCATACCTTGCAGAAGAGGCTGATCTTTCACGAATCCTCCATTATATTCCACATGGTACTCCTTCACTTGAAAGCCAGGTGAGCATGCTGCCTCCTCTGGCTCGTCCTGAGCTGCAGTGCACAAAATCTGTGGAAAAGAACGAAATAAAGACATAAATATACAGCACACAGTACGTTTTGTAGAGCACAGATCAAATGGAGTTTGGTGTTCCACAGGGCTCAGTCTTGGATCCACTGAAGTTTTTCACTATATATGTCGCCGGGCATTCGTAAACATGGTGCTGGTTTTAAGAATTATACTGATGGCTATGGATCCCAATTCTGGTAGTAACTGTTTTCTATAAAGCTGTGCTTGACGTTTGCAAACACTTAAGAATTTTCTAGATTTCTGAATAAACAAGCCCTAAAACCATCAGATTTTCACACAAGTCCTAAAAGTAGATAAAAAAAGAACACAATTAAACTAATGAGACAAAAGATATATATTTGGTCATTTATTTAGTGAGGAAAATGATCCAATGTTACATACCCGTGAGTGGCAAAAGTATCTGGACCTGTGATCTCAGTACCTCAGTATTACTGCAACTAAACAATTCCATAACTTTTGATAAGTCCTGCACAACAGTTTAGACGGATTTTAGCCTCAGATATTCACATATCATGACATTTTCCTTCAGAAAATTCTGGTATAATTCAGAATTAATTGTTCCATCCATGGTGGCAAGATGCAGCAAACAGACGAAAACCATAACACTAGAACAACAACGTTTCACAGATGGGATAAGTTTTTTTTCTGCTTCCCAATAAAACCAATAAGCTCTATTTTGGTCTCATCTGGACACAAAAAGTTTTTGTCAATAGTCTTGTGTATTGTCCAAGTGCTCAGATTTTTGAAGAACAATTGCTTTCTCCTTGAAACCTTACCCTGCACACAACTGTAGTTCAGTGTTCTCTTTGTGACATTCTCCAAAACATTAACATTAGACAATGTGAGAGAGGCCTTTAGTTGCTTAGAAGTTACCCTGGGTTAATTTGTGACCTCAGAGACTATTACATATTGTGCTCTTGGAGTGATCTTTGCTGGTAAACTGAATAATAATGGTTTCAATAATAATAATAATAATAATAACAAGAAAAAGAATGGTTCTGAACTAGGGACCAGAAGATCCAGGGTTCAAATCCCACCACTGCCAAGCAGCTACTGTTGCACTGATATTTGAGCAAGGCCCTTAACTCACAATTGCTCGGATTGTACGAAAATATCATTTGAAAGTCTCTCTGGATAAGGGCTATATGACATAAATGTAAATGTTTTGAAAGTCCATGTATACACAATCTCTCTGACTGAGGATTGGTGGAGACCAAACTCTGTGAAGATAGTTCTGTAAGTTCCAGATTGGTGAGCTTCAACAACTCTTCCTCGGTTCCTCAGAAAGCTTTTGTTTTCATACCATGATACACTTTCACCAACATGCATTTTGAAGATCAGACACTGATAGATCCCCGTTCTTTAAATACTCATGTGCCTATTCATGCATGGTTGTCATCCCATTGATTAAAAACACCTGACCCTAATTTCACCTTCAACTTACCTGCTAACCCGAGAACTACACATAATTTTGCCACTCACAGATGTGTAACATTGGATCATTTCCCTTAATAAATTTTTTTTGTCTCATTTGTTTAACTGGGTTGTCGTTACCTGCTTTTAGGACTTGTGTGAAAATGATGTTTCAGGTCAGATTTATGCAGAAATATAGAAAATTCTAAAGGGTTCACAAACTTTCAAGTACACTATTTAGCACTCAACTGCTGTAGTTCATCTCCCATGATTTCAAATCACAGTAAGACAGCTTATCTTAATTATTAATCCCCATGCTAAACTAAATGCATGGTCCTCCACAAATGGCTCCTGAAATCACTCAGACTCTACCTTTAAAGCTCTCACAGGCCCTGAATCAGGAAAATATGCAAGTCTCACATGTTGCTATTTTGTTAGAGTTTGACAGTAAAAAGCTTTACACACATAATGGTACAAAAGCTAGCCGGCGCCTCGACAGATCACGGAAATATAAAAAATGAATTTTGCAAAAAACGAGAGTGGAGTTTGTACAGAGAGTGAAAACGTGTTTGCTAATGGGTATAGCAATCTGTGGTTCCTCCAGTTAGCAAAGTGGCACTCAACATGAAATGTTATAGGAAACCAACCAAACATCCCCAGTGTGGATTGGCAGAATATCTTTGTGGTCAATGTCAGAAGGATAAAGCTCGGAGAGTGAGGTTGTCACTCGGATCCTGAGAGTCCTCCAAAGCCGGCAATCATACCCGTCTGTCTTACTGTCAATCGGTCTTTGGTTCCTGGTGCCATTACTACTCCTTCAATCCTATTTTTGTCTCCCGTCAATCACCATTTCAGCCAGAAGGTAGCACAGATTCACTCTGACAACGATACAAGCAGAACTGAATACAAGACCCGGTCCTACCATCAGTCACTACATGGGGCCAGATTTGTCAAATTGCTTCTCAAGCCCTAACCATTTTCCAAAAGTACGAGGACACTCTTTCTAATGGTTGGGCTATTTCAGCTACACTCATTGATAGCAAATATTATTGTGAAGTGGAATGGTCTGGGAGGAGCTCAGCCTGTACTTCTCGCTGAGTTCTAAACAACAACGAAACAGCAAAAGTCTGTGCACAAACCTAAGGAGATAAAACACAATAGCAATCATTGGCTGGAGTGGTCCACTGCACACCAACACTGAGCTCTGGAACAGTTGAAATACGCACTGATGATTAGCAGATATCAGCTGCAAGCGACATACCAGAACTCAATGTGCCAAATCACTATCAATGACTCTTTTTTTCTTTTGTAATTTTCTTGTGAGAGAATAATGCAGTTCCCACTTGGGTCCAGAATCTGGAAACCCGGAAATACAAGGTACAAGGAGGCCTGGTGGAAACCCACGTGGACAGTGACAGCAGAACCAGCGCCACACAAACAGTAGACAAAACAAGTGTGGCTATCTGCTATACTGTCATGGCACCAGACACGACAGCTCTAGCTACACAAACACGTAGGTTAAACGGTTTAAAGTCCTACGAATACGTTGAGAGAACAAGGATGGAAATTGAATACAAATCAATAAAAGTAAACATGCTTCTGAGACCTCCATTTCTCTAATCACATGCCTGCCAAACGTCTTCTACATCTCACTAGGGCTCTTTTAGCTAGTATCGAGCCAAACGTTCAAGGCAATTAAGAGATCCGTCCGTTCTGTCAGACTGCTGGTTTGATTGGTAGAAATGCTGAGCAGAGCTCGAAAAAGGTAGCGAGGTTGAGCAGTGCTCATGTGGGCAACAAGCCGGCAGGCTGCGTGCCCATTACCAAGCTGGCCCTTGCTCAGCTGGTGTGCCTCATTCGCAATTAGCAATGGAGGAGACCAACGTCTCAGAATGGACCAAGGAGAATGAGTTGCAAAAATGAAAAAAGAACTTGCAATCAGATCACACTCATAAACCACTGAGGTGCAACAGTAAAGCAGTCTGAGACCCAACAATCCACATTTAGAAGGTTGGTCAAAGGGTAGGGAAACATTTGCATTTAGTCATTTAGTAGACACCTTTATTCAAAGTGATCCAGATTCACAATCCAAGCAATTGTGGCTTAAGGGCCTTGCTCAAAGACTCAGCAGCATTAACATGACAGAAGTGGGATTTGAACCATAGACCTTCAGGTCTACAGTCCAGTTCCTTACTCCATGATTACTTCTCTTTTCCCAACCATAACCTTGTTTTCCTTGGCTTTTCTTTATGTACATCCTACTAAGTTCAACCAATTTCTTAGCAGTTCCATCACAGACACTGGCTCCTGTTCTGCCCATTTGTTTTTGCCCATCCAGGCTCTTTGACATCTTTGGTCTACCCATATGTCTTACTGGCCAATTGACATTATGTTTATACCTGCACCCAATTGTAGACACAAATGACCGACCAACCTCATATCAGCCAACATCTTTTGCCACACTCCGTGTTAAATTTCCTTCTTGAAGGAGCTATAATCCATTCCATTGTGTCAACTGACACCTCTCTTGGTGGGACCATGTTTCCTTTCAATAAGTCAAATCCAACGACTCATTAAGGTCTATAAGCACTCCCTTTTAAATGCAGACTAATGCACATTTGTAGAATTGTGCCAGTATTTGTTTAGAAAGCCAAGTTACAAGATGATTCCATAATTGTTTCCTCTGCTTGGAAAAATATGGGAAAAAGATGCCATTAATTAAAATACAAAGGCGTCAGCTAATAAACACAATTTTTTTGTCATACCTGTGACTTCTTAATTTGCTACGTATGTTCCAAGGGTGGTGATTCCATCATTTTTGCCTGGGGTGGGGGTTATAGCTCGGAGGACCACTGAGGCATCGAAGTCCCTTAATATAATCATCCTTTAAGTGAACAGATGGGATGGAAACTACGCTCTCTATATTGACAGTGACAATTTTATCACTAATAAACTCACTTTCTACTCAGTATGAGCCTCTACAGTAGAACCAGTCAAGTCTCAGTGTAAGAGTGAAAATAATTTCCTTATAAAAAGATGTTAGGCAGGATAGCATTATCAATAAATCAAAATAAAAGAAAGAAACAAGATCAAACTTAATGATTCTCTCTACTTATGCTGACTGATGTGCCTAAGTGTGGTCAGTGCTACATCGATACACTACAAAAGACACACCGGCATCTAGAGGAGCAACACTATGTGGGTAAAGCTTATAAATTAGGCTCAACATTGTATGCCTAAGATAAACAGAGGGAAATAAAGAAAGGCTGTTTATCTTTGACTGGCAAGTAATGGCATTTACAGTATAGAAGAGCAAACCTACAAGACATTTGGGTGCAGATAATGGAAAAGCAACACACAGAAATTATAAGCCTAGTCTGGAGCAAGTTGGCTCTGTAATGAATGGCATCATTAACCCTTTGCCCAATAGCTTAAAATGTCCATAAAATGGGGCATTACTGTTGCAAATGAATGTCTGATCAGCAGTTGGAAGACGAGTACAGACAGAAGAACGAACGCAAGTGAGTTGGTACGTCGCTACGCAAACCCAAAGAGCTTTGTGTCCTTGTTTGAAGTGTCATGACAAAAGAGAACATGAGCACAGAGCATTGTGAAACTCTACCGTCATCTTATCTCTTATGGAGTTTGCGATCCAGACAGAAGAATCCTGCCCCAGTCAACATCCATCCCCTCTCAATCTGTTCTTAAAAAAACACACATTTCTCCTCTGCTTTCACTACTACACCTCAAACACTTGCGTTTATCTGTGCCCATTTCACAAATCCAACTGAGGTGACTTCATTAGTTTGTAATCATTTCGCTCTGTGTGAGTTCGGCATTAAACACAACTCACAGGCCGACTAGAAAGACAGGTTGTCTGAAAATGGCAGAACCTCCCCTGCTGTCCCACACACACACATACACACACGCTTAATGCACTTTTTCAAGACATAATCATCTCTTTTTGATTCAGGCAAGTCTCTACAGCTGAGAATAAAGGCTTATGAATGGAAGTGCAGAGGGAAAAGGAAAAGAGACAAAAAGGAGTAGCAGGATAATGGTGAAAAATGTCAACGCAAAAAAAAATCTAAAGTCTGGTCTACTTGAATTAGACCAAATGTAGTCAGAGCTATGTCAAAAATAAGACCAGTACAATTACATTGTACAGTACGCTAAATTATAGTGCTATTATGGCTTTCTTTTTCAGTTACTTTTAAGAGGGCATAGCTATCTGCTTTATTCTACAGAAATGACTCGTTTTCGTTTAGATAAGTAGGTAGATGGATGGATTCATGGATGAACAAACTGACAGACAGTCATTAACACAATTTCTGGCACTCCTGATGAGCTAAATAATTCAGAATTCCATGGAGTCCATCATGC
Organism: Ancistrus triradiatus; assembly: GCA_025084515.1. Lineage (NCBI taxonomy): Eukaryota > Metazoa > Chordata > Actinopteri > Siluriformes > Loricariidae > Ancistrus > Ancistrus triradiatus. The sequence goes on from JAJAGP010001899.1 coordinate 74,195, forward strand.
CATGTGCCCAACAAGGGTCCCAGCGCTTTGGGGGGACAACCCCACAACATCACAGACCCGCCAACAAACCTAACAGTGGGCATCTGGTTCTTTTCTATGTAGTCACCCTTTGTTTTTATGCCAGACCCACCTTGATTGTGTCTTGCCAGAAGCTGACTTTTCATTTCATCTGACCGTAGAACATGTAGTGAACCACAGCTGCTTGTCTTTGTGGTAAAACAACAGAAAAGCCTTCCATATGATCTGTTGGCATGGAGGTGGCATGTGATGGTATGTTTGAAGACCTTGTGACCCCAATATGCTACTTTTAAATGCAACTCTCCAACAGTGATGCCTGAGGATTTGTCATCACTCTTACCATCACTGTGCATGGCGGCAAAATACACATCAGATCTTCTGAAGAACATGGGAAGACCAAAAGTTAGTTCTCTCTGAGATATATATATATCAAGACATTGTGGTTGCTTGGACAAAGTGCTTTAACCGAGAGGACTGCATAAAGAAAATTATAATTAATATGTGTGTGTTAGTGGATGACCTCTTGTGGGTTTTCAGTTTGTCAATCGATCATTCAAAATGTTCTACATATGTCTGTCTCTTTCTAAAAAAAAACCTTTATCTTATATAATTAGATAGATTACCATATAATTACGATATATCTAATTATTAAACATTAAGTAGACCAAAAAGTGGAGGGGTGTGTAGTGTAGTGCTAAGAAGCAATCAGAAAGCCATCTACTTCTGCTGTTTCCAATCTCAACTAGACATAGCAGATTATCCACTCAAACATGACCAAAGTTTAAAAAAAGTAGGCAAAGTGAAAAACTAAAATCAAGAAGTCACAGAGATAAGTCATTCCCCATTGAGCTTTACAACACTCAGCTTAGAGACAGAGTCAGGTTTGAGCCCTATACGGAGTTCATCCTAATCCACTGTTTGAACTTACGATGACAGCCACAAGCCTTACATGACATCCAGAATGTATTAACGATATAGACACAGGCTTTATTCTATAAGTGGAGTAAAAGGATCCCCATCTATGCTGGAGTTCAAGACCGGTGTGTGAACTTAACACATACTTTCTGACACTCCTCCAAGGCCGTCAGAAGAATTCATCAACATCCAACTGGCTTGTTAAAAATTCTGTGCTTGCCAGAACCTGGATTTGAACTCATTCACTTTGGCATGGGATCTGTAGAGCTCAGGTTCACTGCAACAGCAGTGCTTCTTTAATTTCTCCTGATAAATCTACAGGATCAGAAGCGTCTCCCCCATACCGTGTAATCCAAAGCAGCACGAAGAAAAGCCATCATGTCCTGAATAATTGATCCTACTGTGCATCACAGCTGCCCAAATTTCTCATAACACCCTCAAACACTTCATATGCGGATAAAGGTAGAAGAATAATGTCCCATTGGAGACCCCCAAGCTGGGAGTGAAGTTCTTCCAGCATGCATACTTGTCACCTTACTCCCTAAAGAGGCACAGCAGTAAAATAATACAAAAAAATATATTTTTTAAAGTTTTTCTCAGAAATGCTTCCATATTGCCCTATTAGGCAAAAAAGTATTTAGTCAGCCACTGATTGTGCAAGTTCTCCTACTTAGAAAGATAAGAGAGGTTTGTAATTTTCATCATAGGTACACTTCAACTATGAGAGACAAAATGAGAAAATAAATCCAGGCAATCACATCGTAGGATTTTTTTTTTTTATTTAATTGTAAATTATGGTGGAAAATAAGTATTTGGTCACCCACAAACAAGCAAGATTTCAGGCTCTCACAGACCTGTAACTTCTTCTTTTAGAAGCTCTTCTGTCCTCCACTCCACATGTATTAATGGCACCTGTTTTAGCTCGATATCTGTATAAAAAAGACACCCTGTCCACAGCCTCAAACAGTCAGACTCCAAACTCAACCATGGCCAAGACCAAGAGCCTGGTTGAAGGAACACCAGGAAAAAAATGTGAGACCTGCAGCAGGCTGGGAAGAAGTGGAATCTAACAATAGGCAAGCAGGTTTGGTGTGAATAAATGTAACTGTGGGAGCAAATGTAAGAAAATGGAAGACATACAAGACCATTGATAATCTCCCTCGATCTGGGGCCCCACGCAAGATCTCATCCCATGGGGTCAAAATGATCATGAGAACGGTGAGCAAACATCCCAGAACTACAACACGGAGGGACCCTAATGAATGACCTGCAGAGAGCGTGGGACCAAAAGTAACAAAGGCTATACCATCAGTAATGACCTCTGTCATTGCCAACAAAGGTTAATGTTACAATTGTATTGAGTTGAATTTTTGTTATTGACCAAATACTTATTTTCCTTTCCACCATGATTTACAATTAAAGGTATTTTAAAATCCTACAATGTCATTTCCCTAATTATTTTTTCTCATTTTGGTCTCTCATAAATGAAGTGTACCTATGATGAAAAGTACCAGACCTTTTCTTATCTTTCTACGTAGGGAAATTGCACTGTGGCTGACTAAATACTTTTTTGCCCCACTGTATAAGGTATGCCAAAAAAGGACAAACTGTTAAAAATGTATCCTATATCATGGTGCTGTTGCAGAGTCGGGGAACATTCCCCCGGTTGACCCGCACTTCCAGTCATAACTAAACGTTTCTACACACGAGGCTTAACCCATCCAAAGGCGCCAGAACCAGGGTCCCTGTGGTTGTGAGTTTGCGAATTAGGCCTGTGCGCCACCCGAGCTCCCAGTAGCTGTAATTGCGTAGTATGTTTGATTCTCTGTGCACTTCTGATTGTGGGGTTGTAACTTCAGCACAATCACAAAGCTCTTTCATCGCCATGGATGCCATTCAGTTTACAAAACCTCTATGCTGAGCACCTTGCAATTCAGGCTTTCAGCGCTGTACTCCAAATACCACTTGTGATCAAACATCAAACACAAAAACTACTCTGTAAACAATACATTTTTAAAACTGCTGAACATTTTAAAACAGACACAGAACAGCTCTGGGAAGAATAACTCCCAGCCTAAGGTCGATTCTGACATATGAAATACAGAATCGACAATTTACAAGTTTGGAGACTCTTTTGCATTGTCACTGGAACCAGATCAGACCATGAAGTTCTCTGACACCCATCTTTTCCAGAGCTTTGACCTCATCCCCATTCAACTTGAATAACTGGAATCCAGACTTCACTGCCCAACATCTATGCTTGATGGAATCAATTTCCCATAGCTGAGCTCCAACAGCTTGTAAAGCCTTCCCAAATCAGTGGAAGCCGTGCCATATCAACACACGTGGTACTGGAATGAGATCATCAACCAGCATCTCTTTGAGCATATCCTCATCTCCTTATGTCTGCCCAATGAATAGACTTAACAGAACCAGCAGGCTACCACAGTCACATAGCAGGACCTCGTAAGCGCCCCGGCTAAGGGTGACATTACAGGGCTGAGTTCATTGCCGAGAGCTACTTGACAGAGTCCGGTGTAAATGTCAGCTCCACAGGAAATCAATAAGGCATTATGAGTTCAGAGAAAATCTGACTGTCTGACACCAGACCACCTGAAGCGAGCGACACGTGTGAGGCCATGAACGAATAACAGTGATGGAGAACAGAGATTACAGGGAGGGGGACTCATACTAGGTGTGCTATCTGGTCATCTAAAACAGGATTAACATTAAAATAGTCAGCAGCATGGATGGCTGCAAAGTTCTGAATAATTAATTGTTCAAACACGTATTTAAGAAAGAGCATGACTGGATTCTCATGACAACCCAGTCTAAAGATGCTGCATGACATGAATTCTGACTCCTCTGTTCAATACGTACAAGTATTTGCTGAGCCTTTCAAATTTTAGACGTATTAAAAACACAAGCGCAGCTATTAAAACCCATCGCCAACTCCTCATTATAGACTGAGAAGTTGCATCCTTCTTGTTGCTATGGTGATATTTACACTAATGGAATTCCATGCCTGCACATAATTTGGATCAAATTACATATGGTACACACTCCCAGGCAAAAAAAAAAACAAATGCAAGAAATTAAACTTTTAATTGGTCTCTACAGAAAATAATTGGTCAGGAAAATGACCAAGAATTAAAAAACAGATCAAAGTAACTTACTACGGAACAGCCCTGTTTGATTTCCTTAAATGTGCCAGTCTTGAGGGCAAACCTGCATATGGAAGAGTCAGTGTTGTTCCACTCACTGCTAATGGCTTCAAAAAGTTGATGAGCAGTAAAAGTCTGTTAAGGCACTGGAGCTGCCTATTGCAAAAATCCACATATAAATCATTTTAATTTCACTTGACTTAATTTAATGTGTTTTGTGGGGTTAAGGTACTGAACTATGGATCTGAAGGTTGAGGGTTCTAATCCCAGGCCAGGCCCTTAACCTACAACTGCTTGGATTGTAAGGTTTTATCAGTTATAAGTTGTTCTGGATGAGAGCGTTTGCTAAAATACTAAATGTGAAATGCTGGTCCTCAAACACTTGGACCCAAAGTCATTATTATGGCACAACTGGCTCGGTGGGTAGCACTGTCGCCTCACAGTGAGAAGGTCCTGGGTTCGATCCCAGGTGGAGCGGCCTGTGTCCTCCCTGTGTTTGGGTTTATTCCAGGTTTCCTCCCACAGTCCAAAGACATGCATGTTAGGTCATACTAAAAGTGGCCCTAGTGTGTGTATGTGCCCTACAATGGACTGGCTAGGGTTGTTCTTGCTGTGCGCCAGAACCCTCCAGTGACCCTGTCCAGAGTGAAGTGGATAAGAAAGTCAGTGAATGAATGAATGAATGAAAACAAACTGCCGTCCCAGGAAAAAGTACAATAAGGATGAAAATGCCCATTTCTGTATAATTGCTGATGCTTAGTGCACAATATTCCACAGTAAAACTTCTGAATGCATCTCCCATAAGTACATGACAAAGACAAATAAAAAAAAATTTAAATCTGAATGCACATGGGGACAGTTTAGCAAAACACATCAGTAAGATGAACGACAAGAATGGTTTATATTTTATAATATAACATTTATATTATATTTATCATTCGCAGCAGCTTCACACACAAGATAGTCTTTTATACATTCATTCAGTATGCAGGAATTTTCTGTGAATTTCTAAACTTTGCTAGACTCAATAAACAGTGCATATTTAATTGAAAGCATGATAAGCCCCATCTAAATTAATTAATTGCCGCTTTTAACCAATCACAATCAATTCTGCCCCAGGCTGCCTCTAATTGTCTGGTGGAATTGAAAGAAAAACCGATAGTAAGATGCACAAAATTTAGCAATGCAAGAAGAATAAGCAGTGGGAGCCAGAAGTCTGTGACTAATAGTGAAAATGCTTCTATTTTGCATTCGCGTGTTGTTCATTACTAATTTAATGGAAAGAAACATAGCCCGAGGCTTTGCAACTTCTTGAAGACCAAAGAAGATCAAGGGGTGTTGATTCTCATGGATTTTCCACCACAGTCACCTGATATAAACCCCATTGTTTATGGGGGCAAAGTCAAGCATTCAGTAACATCACAAGGTGCTCTTTGGAATGTTGTGGAATCATGCTGGATAACATTAATAGCTCAAGTGCACGCTAGAGCAAAAGTGGGAACATACCAAATACCATTTAAAAATCAATATGTTCTTAAAATTCAACTTATCACTCAAACTGTTGCTGATTTTTTGATATGAAATGAAAAACGGGGTGGCACAGTGGTAGCACTGTTGCCTCTCAGCGAGAAGGTCCGGGGTTCAATCCCAGGTGGAGAGATCTGGGTCCTCCCTGTGTCTGTGTGGGTTTACTCCAGGTACTCCGGTTTCTTCCCACAGTCCAAAGACATGTATGTTAGGTTAATTAGTGTCTCTAAAGTGCCCTTAGTTTGTGAGTGTATGTGCCCTACAATGAACTGGCACCCTGTGCCGCCGGCTATGCACCGGCTTTCCCATGACCCAGGATCAGGCGGATAAGAAAGTGAATGAATAATGAATGAATGAAATGAAAAACACCATTACATTTGAAGAAAAATGCAAATAGAAGCATTTTCACTAGTGCTCTCAGATTTTGGCCCCACTTTCTATGTCATTTCTTTTATTTATTGATTTATTTCAAACTAATGTTTTCTAACTCTACTCTTCATCAAACCTCAATCCATCAATCAACTCCCACCACCAGTCAGAAAGACAACCTCCGGAGGGCAGACACGATAAGATCTTTTGGCTGTTGCAGCTCCCGTGACTCCAGTGGTCCAGATCTAGCTCTTCCTCTTAGCAGCAAATGTCAGAGCACACACACACACACACACACACACACACAGGACTGAGACCGAGTGACCAACCTCTGCCTGCTCAGAGCAACGTGACTGCAGCAAAATCAATCAGGCTGATGATCAAACACCTGCATCGGTTATTCCAGCAGAGCTACCTGCCAATAAAGTCTTCTGCAAGCTGAACTCCACAACACTCCCATGGCTCTAAGGAAAGTGGTGTGTGAGCCTGCAATATCTTCCATGGTGTGTCCATTTGAATCAACTTTATGTTCATCATAATCCCACAATTCAAAGATACTCAACAAATAAATACAATAACAAAAAGGTTAACCTTTAAGTTAAACAATTCAAATAATTTCGAATCAAACTGTGTCTTTATAGCCATAACGACCAAAAAGAAAAAGCATTCAGTGATCTTAAAAATAACTACAAATAACTCAAAAAGACATTTTTATGAATGTAATTAGAAATGTAGATTTCAGCAAGTATAAACAGGTGAGTGCTCGGTCACCTTAGGAATTAAAAACCTGTGTCAGTCTTTTTTTTTTTAATAACATGCGCAGGCCCCCACATTGAAAACACAAAACTAAAATGATTTGCCTAAAAAAATCTGTCTAACACCATTGCCTGAACGCACCATCTTCTTGGAAATGCCTTCGATGACCTTTGTTGACGTCTGGTATTAGTAATCAGTCTACAGAACACATGACTAACAGCAGATTTTTTCTTCCGACAAGCTTGTGATCACCTAATAATTTAGCTTTCGTTTTCTGTTTTTATTTCAGGACAGTCTGCGACGCATCAGATGATTATGCTTAAAAACAACGGCAGTGTAGCAGCTGTGTGAAGCCTAGCAAACATTTACAAATGGATCAAATCAAAAACAAGTCATGTTTATCAAGGCATCACTAATCAGTGGGACTCAGCAGCCATCATAGGCCAAACAACATGGTCTAAGCCTGACCGAGAAATGCTCTGGTTCTTTATGAAGTCATTTTCCGACTGAGAAGAACCAGCAGAACTAGTCTAGTCCTATTAATGTCCCACTAATTTATCAGAGTTTAAAGCTTGGTATGAGGAAATGACATGTGTAGCCCAGAGCTAAAAATGTATTTCAGAAGTTTTTGAGTTGACTCCAAAAGCATTAGAATTGGGGGTGGGGGATATGGAAAAACATCATACCTTTTCATAATTTATTTAATATTATTTTGCAAGTTGCTAGGCAGTAGAACCATACTCTCCCCATTTAGAGAGTGCAGCACAAAGAACAAAAAGAATAGCAGGCCATTTTGAACAAATTACCTTTTTGGACAGATTTTAAACAGTTTTTGTGGCTGGGTAACATACCATGGGTCAACTAATTCTTTGGAACCACTCATTTTCCACTGTTTTGAAAGGAACCATATTATTGGCAGGTAAAACTATACTGCTTCTGTTGCTTGTCTGCTCGTGTGAAGTGCCGCCTCTCGCAAATGCTTGTTTTTGTCTGGCTGTAATGTTAGCTTCTGCTGGCTGCAGTGTTTACGTGGTTGAAACGTTTAGCTGCGTTGCCATCCAATGTAAGGACCTTCTCTGTGCAGATGTTGCAAGTCACCATTGATAATTAAAAACCAGTTCCATGTTACTGATGTTGAATCTTTTGGGGACTAACTTTTTTGGTGGTGTTTTTCATTCATGGCTTCTTGCCTGTGAAAAAGGCCATGGGAAGAAATCCTAGGCATGATGGTTTTCTATGATTGGTTTATCTGCATGTCTCTAGGGTGGCCATGAAACAGACTGGCAAATTGTGTGCTTTGGCTGGAAATACTTGTATGAGCATAGAACCCAGCTGATGTGCATTGTAGCACGATTCAACAATCTCGCCATGATGCCATATTTGGACACATTCGAATCCTTCACAATTTCATGTTGTCATATCACACACGATAACTTCAGCTTATGATGGATTTTCTTTTGGAATGTGCAGTGAGGCAAAAAAGTATTTAGTCAGCCAATGATTGTTGCAAAGTTTCGAATTAGAAAAGCTGAGAGAAGGTCTGTAATTTCATCATAAGGTACACTTCACCTATTTGAGACAAAAGGAGGGAAAAAAAAAGGGAAAAACTCCAGGAAATCACCATTGTAGGATTTAAAGAAGTTACTTGTAAATCATGGTGAAACATAAGTTTTGGGCACACAAACAAGCAAGGGTTTCTGGGGCCCTCCCTCACAGACCGTAAACTTCTTCTTAAGAAGCTCTTCTGTCTCACTCGTTACCTGTATTAATGGAATCGTTTGATCTCATTATCTGTATAAAAGGACACCTGTCCACAGCTCAAACAGTCAAGAATCCACACTCAACCGGGCCAAGACCAAAGAGGCTGTTGAAGGACAACAGGAAGAAAATTGTACTAGACCTGAACCCAATGCAAGAATCTCATCCGGTTGGGTCAAAAATGATCATGAGAACGGGTGAGCAAAAACAGGACGACTGATCTGTGTTAAGGTGAGAATGAACCAGGCCATGTATAGTGAGATTTTAAGCCAACAACCTCCTCCATCAGTGAGGCATTTGAAGAGGAAACGTGGCTGGGTCTTCCAGCATACAATGATCCCCCCAATTCCCAACCACCACCGCTCCGGCAACGAAGGAGTGGCTCTGTAAAAAGCATTTCAAGGTCCTGGAGTGGCTTAGCCAGTCTCCAGACCTCAGCCCCATAGAAAATTTGTGGAGGGAGTTGAAAGTCCGTGTTGCCCCAAAACATCACTGCTCTAGAGGAGATCTGCATGGAGGAATGGGCCAAAATACCAGCTACAGTGTGTGCCAACCTGGTGAAGACTTACAGGAAACGTTTGACCTCTGTCATTGTCAACAAAGGTTATGTTACAAAGTATTGAGTTGAACTTTTTGTTATTGACCAAATACTTATTTTCCACCATAATGCACAATTAAACTCTTTAAAAATCCTACAATGTGATTTCCTGGAGTTTTTTTTTTCTCATTTTGTCTCTCATAGTTGAAGTGTACCTATGATGAAAATTACAGACCTCTCTCATCGTTCTAAGTAGGAGAACTTGCACAATCGGTGGCTGACTAAATACTTTTTCTCCACTCTATCCCCATTGCAAATAAAAGACTATCTGTACTATCTTAAAACAAACTCTGCATCACCTTCTATCCAGTTTTCCTGGTGAGGGCCGCAGTAAGTTACAATACTTTTCAAAAACCACCCACCATCCAGCTAGGTTGTGATTAAAGCATGTGCATTAGCATGGTGCTTTCCCCCTTTGCTGCACCAACAGCCATGTGAGGAGGCTTTCCACTAGATTATGGAACATGACTATGAGATCAAGCACTGATGCTGGACAACTTCTGGCTCACTGTTGCCATTCCAATTTCTATCAAAGGTGTCCGGTGGAGTTAAGATCAGGGCGCTGTGCAAGCCAGCCAAATTATTTGTCAAAGTTGGCAAACCATTTCTTTTTGGTCTTCGCTTCAGAAGAGCAGGGCAGAAAGCAGATGAACCGACTTGTTGGCGATGTGAAAGCCAATAAAATATCTAGGGAGGTCTGAAAAAAATCTGTTTCATTTTGCTCCATTTTTGGTGTTTTGTTATTGCAAAACATACCCCCAGATAGTCATGGGGATGAGAAACCCTAATGGAAGTGAAGGCCAGAAGTGATTTCTCAAAAATGACCACTGGTGCTGTTCTAAATTTGAAATGTACCTTGTAAGACTGCATTAACTCTACACTCACTGGTCACTTTATTAGGTACATCACCTTCTTTCTACACTCATTGTCCATTTTGTCACTTCAGCTTACACACAGAAGCAATTTCCCCTTTACTCTGTTCTCTAATGGTCAGGACCCCCACAGAACCACCACAGATCAGGTACTATGTGGGTGGTGGATCATTCTCAGCACTGCAGTGACACTGATGTGGTGATGATGTGTTAGTGTGTGTTGTGCTGGTATGAGGGGATCGGACCTAGGAGGAGTTTGCAAACACCGTGTCAGTGCTAGACTGAAAATGGACTACCAACCAAAAATATCCAGCCACCAGCAAGCTGTAGGCAGCGTCCTGTGAGCACTGAGGAAGGATGAGAGGATTCTCACGGCATTGCTGAGAATGATCCAACATCCAAACAATACCTGATTAGTTGGGTTCCTGACCATTAGAGAACAGAGTAAAGGGGACTAACAAAGTATTGCGAGAAACAGTGTAGAACTTGTAGAACTACAAAATACTTCTCTATGGTAAGTGCAACTGACAAAATGGACAACGAGTGTAGAAACAAAGAGGTGTACCTATTAAAGTGATCGGTGAGTGCTAGCAAGCATGAATAAGACCGGCAGTTGCTAGAACATGAAATGGAAATTATGTCCATTTATTTCTGAGTGCAAGCGTGAGTTTCTCTGCAATAAATTGACTGTTATACATTTAAATCATGAATACTGCTGCATGGCATAGCTCACACTGCATCGGCAAAGAAATATGACCATTTACCAAGTCCTATGCTATAATAGCAGCACTATACGACAAGGAGTTTTCAGCTACAATTCCGTGACTGTGACTCCCCACGGAACGGCGCGACAGTGCAATCGTGTTTCCGCCCGATACGTTGCTTGTTATGCAGATTGGACTTGAAGATAATACGGAGTTCAATGGCTACACGAAGATTTAGCTGTTTTCCATTTCTTCAGATTTGACCGAGAAGCCACAGAGGCAGAAAGTCAATCATGAAACGCAATATTTCTGAGAGCGAGTGAGAAAGTGACTGAGGGCGAGCGAGGGAGGGGCGCAGACTCGGGCTGAACAATTGTGTTCCATGCTCGATTATCTACTCTTCTCAACACTGCGTCCAGCCCCAGTTGAAGCGCCATTTATCAGTTTAAAGGGCAAGGGTGCCAATAAAGCCTCCAGTCTGCGCAGCAGCCCTCCTTCTTCCTTTCATCCGAAAATTGAATTGAGAACTGTGGGTCAATGGGTTGCAGGAAAAACAAATTCTTTGTATGTTTTGTCTGTGCTGGATCAACTTCCAGCCAAGAAACTTTGGGGAAATATGCCAGAACTGAGCAGCACGTTTGTTGTGTTTGCTGTGTTGTGACTATTATAGTGTTGCGCTAAATGCCATATTTGACTGATTTTCTAATTGAACAAGGACTTTGCAAGGAAATATGACTTTTTAGTGCATAGACTTTAAAGCACATAAAATGCGTTCCCCATGTGTTTTGGAACATTGCAGAACTTAACTGCCTCATAAATTCCTTGTTAAAATGTAAAGCAGGTCATATTTAAATAGGACTGTGGGACTGTGTTAGCCTAGCGGTTAAGGTACTGGTTAAGGTTAAGGTACAAATCCCACCTCTGCCAAGCTGCCACTGTTGGGTCCTTGAGCAAGACCCTTAACCCACAATTGCTTGGAATGTAAGTCGCTCTGGATAAGGGTGTCTGCTAAATGCTGTAAATGTAAATATTTCCGCCATCTCAAGCGCCATTTCATTTAGAAAATTTGACCAGTAATGCAAAAATTTTGCACGTCTAGTGAGCATTGTAACTCTGGCGCCCCTGGTGAGGCAAAACTTGGTAACTCGTTCCCTGAACTTCAGGCGCCAGACAATATACAAACCGAAGCAGCTGAGCTTTGTTCATTGTCTATTTCTTCATTTAACATCGCATCAGCATCAATGGCTATTCATGGCAGGAGCAAGGTTGGCACTGAGAGACCAAGAAGGGTCTGGTGCTGGGTATTGCCATACCCTATAGATTTGCACTGGAGGAACTTTTTCATAGTTCATAGAATTGTTGGAGAAGGTGCCTACTTTCACATGTTCACACTGTAGGAACTCTTAAAACGCTGTGTATAGGGACTATTTTAGCTCCGACGTCAAGGTAGGAACTTGCATTGGAAACTAGAGTGCCGTTAAGTATGAGGTGACTGATCCCGACTTAGTGACGCAACTGTATAGTGATTGGTCCAGGCTTAGATGCCTGTGTTGACTCAACTGCCATTTTTAAATATACTATAATCAAAGGAGCTCCACCAAGGATAGTTCCTCACAAATAAGTCCCTATACATTTTTGGTGTGAAAGCACCTTAAGGGTCTGGCACCCTTACCAGTGGACTTGAATTATTGGGTTCTGCTTCACTTGGGGCACTCATGTTGCAGGAATGCCCTTGTCATAATACCACGACTCCCTGCTTAATGGCCCATTAGTATTGCCTGTGTAACACCACGTGAGGACATCCTCTAGGTGAGACGAGTGCACTGGTTAATGAGTGTATGGTTCTAAGGTGATGATACGTAATGGTAATAAAAGAAATGGGTAGAAAGTGTTCTTAGGATCTCAGACCTTGTTAATAGTTCATAAAAATTGCACTAATAGGGCACAGGGGTCTAATACCATTGCTTTTCACTTCAAAGACTGGAAAGAGCCTGGACGCTCGCTTCAGAGACAACTGGCTGAGTCTGAGGGAGGAAAGGCCTGGTGTGAGTTAATCTTCCTTCGCTGTAACAGCAGCCCCTGCTGACTGATATGGTAAGCATAGTGTGTTCCTCCATGCATGCTCATTCTCCACGGACAAATGTGTTCCCATTCGGTTGCCACAAGTAAATAGTGGCATTTGTTGGTTTGGATTCCTCCTTGCTCTGTGTGTTGGTCATGCATGCGACAGTAAATACATAGAGATTGGGGAACTGGACATATCCAAATTGGGATGGGAGAAAGAAGTGGTGGTATGGGAAATACAGAACTGTGTAATACTTAAGCTTGTGCCCTGCATTTGCACTTTAAGTCTGGAAATGTCTACAAGGACCCCTTTGTGAAATACATGGACCCTGTATTCGCAGAATGAATGAAAACTTTTTTTATTGCAACTCTTGGCTGCATATCTGGACTCCACAGATGCATCTCATCTCCTAAATCTCTTCCTTCTGCTGCGCCTTTGTGAGCTAAACCCCACTGATTAACAGCCAATGCATCCAATGCCAACGCAACCGAACCGGCAGCACAAAAGGCTGCAGATAAATGGCTTTATTGTTCTGATCTTTTAATTCATCTTTACATTTGATCTTTATTCCGCCTTTTCTCATTCTCTTCTCGTTTCTTATTCTGATACATCAAACCTCCTACAGCAGTGCCAATAAAAATATTTGACAAGTTCATATCTTCTCATTTCAGGATTGAATAAGCTAAGGTTTAAAAAAATAGGGATGGGTCAGGTGGGGCAACATCCAAATGCCTTATGATCGAGTCACGCATCACATCCAGACAAAATTGGATCTGTCTGAGGGAGAGGAGGTCAGTTGGAAGATCATCCAGGAGAGATCATCAGCAGCAACCCCTCTTCAGCTCTGCAATGGGCTGGCATTGTAATCCAAAGGCACCTGATCTCCAGGTATAGGCAAGGGAGACCCACGACTCGGAAGAGCAAGGGAAAATAGATACCTCTTTCACCACTATTTTTTTTTATGTAGCTTACAGGTATCTGTTTGGGGAAAACCTTCCGAAATGGAGGAGGAGGAGTCACCCTGTGCTTCAACAGTGACCCCTGCCAGGACAAGTGTGAAACAACAACAAAAAAAACCCATTCTTACAAGTTGCATGACTTGTCTTTGTTTCTTCTTTAGGACAGAAGTTAGCCATTGCAATTAGAATGGCATTTAGTATTAAAATTGCCCAAAACAAATTACAAACGGGCTTTGCTCAAGGACCCAACATGGCATCTTGCGTGAGCCAGATTTTGAAAGTGTACAGTGACAAAATGTAAAATGAAGGACAAAATCCATAAAAGTAGGCATTTTCCAAAAATTTACTGCCTTGTAAAGGAAACCAAAAGATGCCAAGTGTTAAGCCATACTTACTATAAAGAATCATTAGGAAAGACAACAGATATTTAAGGGTAACAAAACTATAGTCAAATACTTAACCCCTCTGATAAATTAAAGAACGATGACCCTAATTTAGCTTTGCACATCCCTGGCGCGTTCTCATTTCCATAACAACGCATCCAAATGTGGAACATAACAAGGGCTTATCTTAAAAGCAAGCACTTGGATCTTCCTTACAAAGAAAATCAGTGAAATTTGTTCTGGTCAGCCTTTCATTAATGTCTGATATCCAGAGTTCCCAACAGATTGCTCAAAGGTACTTCATTAGGTACACTGTTCAACCGCTTGTAAAGCAAATATCTATCAGCCAGTGGCAGCGAGTCAAGCATTGGGCATGAGATATGGTCAAGATGACCTGGCTGAAAGTTCAAACTGAGAATCAGAATGGAGAAAGAAAGGTGATTTAAGTGACCTTGAACGTGGCTTTTTGTTGGCACAAAATGGGGTGGGGCTTGTCGTCTTTGCTGGTTCCCCCCCCCCCCCCCCCCCTGGCCGCCCCCCCTCCCCCCCCCCCCGCCCCCCCCCCCCTTTTTGTTCCCCCCCCCCCCCCACCCCCCCTCCCCCCCCCCCCCCCCCCCCCCCTCTCGCCCCCCCCCCTCCCCGCCCCCCCCCCCCCCCCCCCCCGTGGGGGCATTTCAGAAACTGCTGATCTATGGGGTTTTCAACACAGACATCTCTAGGGTTTACAGAGAATGGTCCAAAAAAGGGAAATTCCCCAGTGAGCCAAAATGCCTTGTTGATGCCAGAGGAGAATGACCAGACTGGTTTGAGATAACAGAACGGTAACCGAAACTCAAATAACCACTTGTTACAACCGATGCTGAAGAGCATCTCTGAAAGCACAACAGATCAATCCTTGCAGCAGACTGGCTACAGCAGCAGAAGACCACAAAGTGCCACTCTTCTCAGCTAAGAACAGGCTACTGAGGCTACGATTTGCACTGCCTCACCAAATTTGAACAATAGAAGATTGGAAACAGTTGCCAGGTCTGACGAGTCTCGATTTGTGCTGTGACATTCAGATGTTAGGGTCAGAATTTGGCGTAACCAACATGACAGCATGCATCTGTCCTGCCTTGTATCAAGAGTTCAGGCTGCTGGTGGTAAAATGGCATGGAGGATATTTTGTTGGCACACACTGGGCCCCTTATACCCGTCATGTTAAAATCTCTGAGGAGCATTTCCAGCACCTTGTTGATTTTATGACATGAAGTTCTGAAGGCAAAAAGGGGTCCAACCCAGCACTAGGTAGGTGTACCTAACAGTGTCTGGTAAGATATCCTGAGATGATGAAAGTTAAGGGTCATGGGTAGCCTGTGGGAACAGGATTTAAACTCACATTTGTAGAGTCTTTGGCACTTAGTTACCCCATCAACCACTGAACTCTACATCTCCAAACTTTAACGACACTTTAAAAGACATTTTCCTACCCTTTGATATAAGATTTACTTTAAACTTCATCTCATGGGACGCTCTGCTAAATGATGTATTTCCAGTTCGTCAAGCACAAACTCATTCATTAAGATTAGTTTCCAGGATGACATTAGCACTGTACTAATGTGCAAAATGTACATTTATTCAGCAGTTTAGCATGAAATATGCAGCTGCCCTATTCCATTAAGTCATTCAAGCTAATGAAAAACTCCCACTGACAATATTTATTTTACAAGCTTTTTCCCAGTGCATATTTATTTTATAATTGGTGATGATCCACATGGTAAACAAATATGAGTCACGTTATGCTTCTGTAGGAGGTTGAAACTTCAGCCCAAGTGTTTTCTGATTTGTTTTTATGCATGGACAAAAGTATTCAGTCAGCCACTGATTGTGCAAGTTCTCGTCTTTAGAAAGATGAGGAAGGTCTGTAATTTTCATCACAGGTACACTTCAACTATGAGAGACAAAATGAAGAAAAACTCCAGGAAATAACACTGTAGGATTTTTAAAGAATTTAATTGTAAATCATGGTGGGGAAAATAGTATTTGGTCACCCAAAAAAAAGCAAGATTTATCAACCGTCACAGACCTGTAACACTCTTTAAAAGAAGCTCTCTGGCCTCCAATCGTTAACTGTATCATGGCACCTGTTGACCTCGTTATCTGTATAAAAAACACCGTCTTACAGCCTCAAACAGTCAGACTCCAAAACTCAACATGGCCAGACCAAAGAGCTGTCGAAGGGGACACCAGGAAGAAAATTGTAGACTGCACCAGGCGGGAAGGGGGGGGAAGTGAATCTACAATGGCAAGCAGGGTGGTGTGAATAAATCAGCTGGGAGCAACGTAAGGGACATACAAACCATTGATAATCTCCCTCGATCTGGGGTCCACGCAAGATATCATCCTTGGGGTCAAATGATTCATTAGAACGGCAAAACCTGTGAGACTACAGGAAATGATTTGTCTCTGTTATGCAACAAAGGTTATGTACAAATTATTGAGCTGAACCTTTTGTTATTGACCAAATATTATTTTCACCATCATTTAAAACTTATCTTTAAAAATCCTACATGTACTTTCCTGGATTTTTTTTTCTAATTGTGTCTCTCATAGTTGAAGTGTACCTAGATGAAAATGAACAGACCTCTTCTCATCTTTCTAAATAGGAGAACTTCACAGGCTGGACTAACTAATTTTTTGCCCCACTGTGTATATATATATTTGAGACATTCAGAAAGAGTTGTGATTGACGATTCCTTCGATGAGGTGAAGCGCATGAAGTCCAGTCAATGAGAATAACAGCAAATTCATTAGAAGATAGTCTGCAATTCTTGGTCACACCAACGGGTAGTTATTTTCCAGCACACAAGACCAGGTCTCCTATCTCTTTCTGAATGGGAGGGACCTATTATCAGAAAATGAAAGAGAAATTAACGTTTAAAATGCTATGTAGAATCGCTGGTATAATCTTACAAGCATTTATAAATTACTGCGTTGTTGTGTTCAAATAACACAGAAAAACATGATTTTTTTAAAGGTTATTCTGGCTACTATGCATGCGCTTCCCACCACTACAAAGGGGCCAAGACTTGACGCTCCCATATCCAAACACATTTACTAATAGCAGGTTCTTTCTAATGAGGGGCGGGCTTACTGTAATACAGTCGCTTCAAATTTAACCAGTGAGCAGTCTCTCATTATAAATGATCCTATAACAGACGGGGCTGTACATCATCCGGCATTGCAAGTTAAAGTAGATTAAAGTGACACCTGCTGACGTGAAACTTGGAGGCTTAGCGGGATAGAATTCAAGTGGCTGCCAAGACATTGTCACATTTAAGCTTGGCAAGGGTGAGACACGAGGTTGGATCGGGGGTGAAATTATGAGGTTAGACTGATATAAATGAACTTATCTGAATTCCAGCTATTATGTATGGGTTATGGATTAATGAGAACTACCTACCCACTCAACATATGACAGTCTGACAATCAACAGAAGGAGATGGGTTCTGCATGACTCCACTCCTCCACTTTATGTGGTTCGGTGTATAATTATGAGGTTCTTATTAACATTGTTTGACACACCCTGACCGGTCTAGATCCCAGGTAACGAGCACCTAGGGTCCGATTATGATTTGTTAAAAATTAAAACTGTTACTAACCTTAAGAGATCATTGATTATGGGACACCACTGTGAAAGCATGAAAGTGTATTCAAACACAAGGCAGAATATTTGCCATTCGCAAGAATTCATTTGTTTGCACAAGGTTGTTTGAAAGACATGACAGTGCAAACATAGAAGCTCTGATTCTGCTGCATCGGCTTCTTATCGGTAGCTTTGAAAAGAGTGCTATACATTAAGGGAAGGAAAAGTGACAAAGTTGTTTTGTAGCTTCAACAGGCAGCCATATGTTGATCTCATCAAACTACATGCTTATTCGGTGATGATTTTTCCACTGAAAAAGTGGCGCATTTGAAAACCAGCTCTGGAATCTGTCTCTGTGATGTAGCGTGTGGGGGTTCTCAATAGGGAATTGACATCAACGTCCTCACTCACTTGAAGCACAGAGCAGCAAAGATTCTGACATTAACATTTTGCTTTTCACTTACACCACACTTGTGAGATATATTCAAATATCTGAATGAGAAAATAAGCACACTCGCAAAAAAAACTATTTCTGAAAAATATTTCGTTAGACCTGCTCATGCCTCGATGTATTAACAGAGCCATTCCTACAAAATGATTTGTGGTTTACTCAAAAAAGCCTTCTATCGAGAGAAAGGAACCCAGATTTCCGCATCTGGGCTTATCCCATTGTGAAACATGATGGTGGACGTATCGTGATATCGGCCTGGTTGCAGCATCAAAGTAGGCACCCCCTCCCAAATAAATAAATGAATAAATAAATAAATATTAAAAACGGATGTTGCTAATTTAGGATTATATCGCCTCTGCAATTTGTGACAGATGAATTATCACATTCGAAAAACATTGAGGACTTAGTAAGTCATTAACTGTTGTTTAAATAATTTGTTGGGGCCGTGCTATTACGAAAAAGGGCCAGTTCCAATATAACTGCCGTTGAGCTCATAACAAAAAACACAGTGAAATGAGCTGGATAGCGAACAACATACCAATGAGGGCCACAGCTGCAAAGTCCGCAAATTTAAAGTGAATGCATTTAGCATAACCAATGAGACAAACAATGCAAAAACCCTGTGACCGACATCATTCCTATGCCGGTCCTAGTAACCCAAATACTGTCATTACGCGAAGCCTTCTCTCAGAAACACAGCCTATCTAGAAATGAAATGAGGACAGAGAGGGCACAGCAAGTGTTGAGGAGAGCAGGATAAGAGGTGAAAGACAATCTTGCCCATATTTCTCCTCAGTTATTCCGTGATGAGAGGCGAGGAGCCGGGATTGACAAAGACGGGCTCCGAGGGCAAGAGAAGGGAGGTGGTGAAATCCCCAAACCGAGCCGCACAGAAAGTATGCAGAAAAGCACCGAGGAACAAGGGGGAAAATGCCCTGTCAATCTCATCTACACGAGGTTAGAGGCGAGGTTAACAAACAAACGCATTGCAATAAACACGAGCTGGGGGTGCCGAGTTTGAAAACGTACCGGCTGCAGATAAACGTTTAGCATCTGCAAAATAATGCACGCCCTTCAAATGGATGCTGCATCTCGCATTGGGGCATGCCATCGTTCAAATCGCTCGCTGTTAGATTACCTGTCAGTCATGACTGAAGAGGGAACAACAATTCAATCGCAGTGTCCACATGCGTCCAATTCCATGCATTGGTGTGGAGAAACTTGACTGGGACTGTGGTAGCCTAGTGGTTAAAGTACTGGACTCTAAACCTGAAGGTCCAGGGTTCAAATTCCACCTCTGCCAAGCTGCCACTGTTGGGTCCTTGAGCAAGACCCTTAACCCACAATTGCTTGGATTGTAAGACTGTACCAATTGTAAGTCGCTCTGGATAAGGGCGTCTGCTAAATGCTGTCAATGCAATGTATGCAATGTCATTCACCCACTTGTTTATCCACTCAATCCTGGACAGGGTTGCAGGAGAGCCAGTACCTAGCCACTGGCACAGGGCACAAGACAGAAACAACCCCAAACAGGGTGCCAATCCATCGTAGGGCACACACACTCACTCGCTAGGTGCACTTTAGAGACACCAATTAACCCAACACGCAAGTCTTTGGACTGTGGGAGGATACCGGAGCATCCGGAGTAAACCCACGCAGACACGGAGAGGACATGCAGACTCCAAACAGATAGGACCCAGACTGCTCCACCTGGGGACTGAACCCAGGACCTTCTTGGCAGGAGGCGACAGTGCTACCCACTGGGTCTTCCAATTCTTCCAATTAGCTGTCCACAGATTTAACTACTGAGCCACTGGTGTCCAGAATCTAGTAAAAAGCCTTGGTATTGGAAGCCCCCAACCTATGTGCCATATACACTATATGGATAAAAGTATTGGGACACCTACACATTGCACTTACAGAAGTTAAGACATCCCCTTCTAAATTCATTGGCATTAATATGGAGTTGGTTCCCTCTTCACAGCTATAACATTTTCCACTCTTCTGGGAAAGCTTCCAAAAGGTTTTGGACTGTGTCTGTGGGAATTTGCCCATTCATCCAGAAGAGCTTTTGAGAAGTTAGACACTGATGTTGGATGAGGGGGTCTGGCTCACAATATCCATTGTAGTTCGACCATCAGACTGCCAGACAGAGAAGCGTGATTTGTCACTCCACAGAAGTAGTTGCAGCTGCTCCAGAATCCAGCGGTGACACACTTGACACCACTCCATCTGACGCTTGCCATTGTGCCTGGTTATGTAAGGCTTGCATGCAGCTGCTTGGCCAACGAAACCCATGCCATGAAGCTCCGTTAATGCCAGAGTAGGTTTGGAATCCTAAAGTGATTGAGTCAGCAGAGCATTGGTGACTTTTATGCACTATGTGACTCTGCTCTGTAACTTTACATAGTAAAGTGTAACCAAATTGTGGCTGAATTGCCGTGGCTCCAGAACACTTCCACTTTTCAATAATACCACTCACAGTTGATTGTGGATTATCTATTAGGGAAGAACGTTGTGATGGGGGCATCTATTACAGTACCACACTCGAACTCAGTGAGCTCATTAGAACACATGGCAAGGTGCTTCATTGTATACACCTGTGGCATTGGGAACGAATGAAGCACCTGAATTCAATGATTAAGAGGTGTGTCCCAATACTTTTGTCCATATAGTGTCGTTTATCGCTGGCACTTCAGGTTAAATGTGAAAGCAATGATTGTAATGGGTCTATCAGGATTTGAAATGTCACCTGAAGGCTTACAGAATCATTGTGGGCTGCTGTTTAGCAGTGTGGCCTTGCCAATTGTACAATAACAATCGCTTGATAATGGCTGTGGCCTTGCTGCTACAGTCTGTGTCTTTATTAATCATTGTGTCTAATTGCTTGTTATCCAGTTCTTTCAGGCATCGGTCCCATTCCATTAATCGAGTATGTTATTGGATGCAACAGTTCGCCTAAATGACCCATTCTGCAGCAGCAATCACGTCTGGCAAAAGGTGAGCAGGCATCAAAATGTAGTAAGCATTTCCTTGCCAATTTCCTGGGATCGCCTTGGACACAAAGGCAGCACAAACTACAACCTGGACTACAGATCTGTCAGCAGATTAACAATTAGGAATTTATTACACTGTGCTTGCAGGGGAAGATATAAAGAGCGCTGCAGGAGAAAAACAATTTTTAGTGTTTCTTCGCCTGAGCTAATGGTTCCGATGGAGTGGAATGATGACGGTGGATGGGTCAGAGTACAGGGAGCAATTTTCTCTTTGCTCCGAGTAAAAGAACAGATAAAACAGCATATCTCGGCTTAAAAGATAAGGCAGAAGGACACCTGTGACACTCCTTTGGTAGAAAGAACATTGCCTACAAAGCCAGCCGCTGCCTTTGGAGCCTTCTTCCTTGGCAACCTCATGGTTCAACTTCTTCACTTAAAAGTGGGTTCAGTGATTTTTCACCAAGAAAGCTCAAGATTTAAACCTGTTTGTTCGCAGCCGTTTCCTTTCAAATTTGATACATCATTCACTTGTACAGCATTTAGGACACGCTTTTACCCAGAGTGACTTGCAATTGGGCTGAGCAGTTAAAGACTAAGCACTTTGTTCTGAAGGAGTGAGGACTGGAACTCACAACCTTTAGATTTATAGTCCAGAGCCTTAATCACAGAAGCACAGGGGCATCCTCTTTGATTACATCAAATATAAAGCTTTTATTTATTTTATTGATTGATTGACTGATTTGACAGGGACAGTGCTCATTAACCAACAGATACATTACTGTAAATGAGCCAGAGTTAGCTATAAAGGCTAATTTTCATCTGTAGTCCCTGGCCAGCTCTCAAACTGGCAACCCAAAACAACTAAGCAGTTCATCAATTTTAAGTACAAGTCCGCTTAATGACCACATTACATTCTGTGCAACAGGTCCTTCATTGAAATGGTCGTTGACCGGACATTACCATAGTCTATTAATGCCGCTGCAATGTAAATACAAAGGGTATATTCACAAGAAAATTGCGTACAAATGATACGTAAATCCATCGGAGATACCGCTGAAAACACGAGCATAACACTACAATCAACACAGCATCCGATGCCTCAACATATCACTCCCTCCGGGAAACACACAACATCGGTTCTTCGGTTACAAAACCAAATGAACAATCCCACACACTGTAGAACCAACACATAAATGTGCACAATGGAAAATAAACATGAATGAACATACCTCGCTGGCTGCACACAACCAAGTGTGAATGAGTCCACTTGAAGAAACCCTCACTTCCAGACAGTAATGCAGTATCACCTTTTAAACACTTTAAACCCTTAAGTAGCACTAATAGTAGGAAGTCACAGCGGTCAAATGATGGGCACTTGACAGTTCTAGGTATATGCAGGTGAAGCCGGCATGGTTCTTGTAGCATTAAGATGAATGCAAACTTTCCATTTCACATCTCTGCTTTTGATCGTGTCCTAAAACTGTCCGTGCGCAATACAGACGTACTTCCTACTTATGCACGTAGTTAATACAAATCACTATTCATGAAAATAAACCAAACTACAACGGAAATAATATTTATGGCTCTAAAAATACACATGCTAAACCTTTTTTATTTGAGCATCTGTTTTCACTACAATGTCCACAGTTAAAAGAAAGATTTTTATTTCCTATTATAATTTTTTCTAATTGGTAAGACCTTGGTCATTAAACCGAACGGACGGTGATCGGATGGTAATTAAATGGTGCTTTCCTGTATACGTGTCCTGCCTTTAAACATCTTCAGCTATGGCTTGCCAGCTATAAAAGCATTCATCCTGTAATCTGGAGTTTGCTAAATCAATCTCCAGTGAAGCCTTAGCCATTGGTGGCCAAGGGCCCAAAAGAGCATAACTGGCCCTGGTCTCTGGGTGAGAGAGTACAGCAGTGCTGTCCTTAAAAAAACAAACATTAGCCAATATCATCATCTTCAAACCGTCTTTCAGCTTGATCAGCCATAACATTAACACCCACTGACAAGTAAAGTGAATACCATTGACAGTGTGATGTTCTGGGCAGTGTTCTGCTGGGAATTAGCATTCATGTGCATGTTACTTTCACACATCACCTACCTAAACACTGTGTCTTGCCACACTTCCACTTATAATTGTTCACAAATGGCTTGAGGACCATGGCAAAGAGTTCAAGGTGTTGCCTCAACTTCCCAGATCTCAATCCCATCAAGTTTATGTGGGATTTGCTGGATGAAAAAGGGTGCTGGTACTGTGGTAGCCTAGTGGTTAAGGTATTGGATCAGAAGGTCCAGGGTTCAAATCCCACCTCTGTCACGCTGCCACTGTTGGGTCCTTGAACAAGTCCCTTAAACAATTGCTTGGATTGTAGACTTTATAACTTGTAAGTCGTTTTGGATAAGGGGCATCTGCAAAACGACAAATGTAAATATGTAAAAAAGTGTGATCCATGGAGATCTGCTTCCACATCTTAGAGCCAGATATCACAGGACACCTTCAAAGGTGTTGTGGAGTCCATGGCTTGATGGGTTTGAGGGTTTGGGTGACAAGGGGGACTGACAATATTACACAAGGGTTTTAATGTTATGGCTGATTGGTGTGAGTAGTGCAGTTAGTGCCCACTAGCAGGCATGATGGATGGATGGATGGCCCTAATCATAACAGCTGTTGAATATTGAAGAAACCCAGGTAGTACATGGTAACTGGATTTGACTAGATATAGAAAAAAATTGGATCAAGAGAGTTTGAGACTGAAAGCAAGTGGCTATTGGGCAATACAGCGAATTCATAATTCATGCTACTACTGTTGTTGAAGTGGCATATATTAACTAACACCCACCATTCTGCTACGTCTGATCCTTTCAAAGTAAAGAAAATCCAGACTACCTTAAGTCAGGGTGGTGGGATCTGAGTGTACAGAGTAAACATGGTGTTTAACCGCAAGTGCAACCTGCACTAATGGGCAAGACTTGTTATAGATTTATTTATTAACTTATTTTGTGCAGACCGAGTTCCCACTTCCTCTCATCTTCTACCACGTTCTTCATAAACTCAGTCTGGCGGCCAGATCAAAACGCGCTGCCGATTTCTTTTTTTTTGCTTTTTAACTTTGTAATGACACTAATCATCCTCCATTTGCCATGCTCAGTCTGGAGCACGGCTATGCCAGCTTAATGCGTTAAGCAGCTGCAATTGCCGCACATAATGGCACATGATGGCCTGGCGCAGGTACATTATGGGAAAAGAAAGAGAATGTATTCGCTTTAGCGTGCAGCACAAACAAATCTGAGGACAAAATGTCGTTATGTACGCACGTCATTGAGGGCATATACATATTGATGGATGTAAAGAACGACTGAAACGAGCTGAAATCCAGGCCCATATCCACGCTATGCCGTATCACAGCAATGATCGATGAGCTTTGTTTGGCCTCCAAATCAATACCAACCGTGCATTATGGCAATCTCAAAAGCACCTGAAAGCACATTGTATAATCCTGAGCTACATTTAAACAGAGGGAATGCGCAAATTGTAAGATGTTGTCAATGATAAATTAGCTACACACCCCACGCTACAGGACATCAACAGACAATTTAAATGTCATATTTGTGAACTTATTTTACAGAAATATACTAAAAGGAAAAAAGGCTTTGGTAGGAAGGCTATACTGAGCTCAGTAGCCTGTGAGATGCCACAATAAGAGAATTCTGCCCAGCGCGACTTCCCTACGTACACCCGTTGAATTTTAAACAGCAACGAGCCTCCACAACACAAGCATTCTCTTCTGGGATTCAGCTTTAACTGCATACTCTCACTGAAAGAAGAAGAAAAAAAAAGTTCAAGCTTTCACCTCAGAAAATAGAATTGTCCTGATGCAACAGTAAAGCAAAAAATTAGTTTTGTTTTTCTTGAATGTAGTAGGGAATTTCTCTAATTATTTCCATTATTCAATCATATGCTGTACATAAGTAATACTGAAGTTGTTTATGTT
This sequence comes from Ancistrus triradiatus, assembly GCA_025084515.1. Lineage (NCBI taxonomy): Eukaryota > Metazoa > Chordata > Actinopteri > Siluriformes > Loricariidae > Ancistrus > Ancistrus triradiatus. The sequence goes on from JAJAGP010001899.1 coordinate 99,356, forward strand.
GCCATGTTAGCATGCAAAGCTGAGCGTGGATACCGAATCACCAATCTGTTACAAACAATGTAATCCAAGCCAAAATATATAATATACCCACAGGTTTGCCTATCAACACAGAGTCAACCTTTGCTCCTACAACAGCTTACACACTTCTACAACACTCTTTACTAGATATTAAAGCATGACTTGATGATGGAGAATAAGCCCTGGCTTACTGTTGGCATTCAAATTCAATCCAAAGGAGTCTGGAGAAGTTAATGGGCAAGGGAGCCAAGTTCTCCATCAAAGATATCATTTTGTAGTGGACTTTAGGAATTCAGGGCAGAATGTTGATGACTCGTTGCTGGTGGAAACCTTTGAAAATGTCACACCTTCAGAGTGACTGAGATGTCCTGTACATCCCACTGCACTGCCACTATGTATCTATGGAGATTCCATGCCTATATGCTTCATAGCATACCGCTAAAATGACAGATCACCCAACAGAAGGGGGGTGTACATAATTTTGACCATGTCTTTATTGAACAGACGTCATGAAGAATTGTACATGGTCTTATTTATTCTACTGTAAAATATTAGTTGTATTAGTTGTATATGACACAATGTACTGTGTATAATTTGCTCTTGTGTCTTCTAATGCAACTGCATTTTTTAATCACCAGAGGGCGCAGTCATACTCACAGACCCAAATCCCAGTCTCAGTGAGACTCCTAATTTATTTTAATTGCAGGAGACTAAAGAATGTTTTTGTTGAAAATTTTGTACAAGAAATGTTATACTTGGTTATTTAAAACAGGGTGAAGCTAGAATAGAGCATTTTGTTTACAATTTTAAACCTCTGTTTTTAGTCATTTATTTTAGTTTTTTTGTGTTTGTTAAAAACAAAATTGTTTCCACTTCAGCAATAAAAAAATAATGTCTTTTAAAATCGATACTTGTGACAAAATCTAATCATGAATCAAATGGAATCGAATACAGGGGTGTATCAGTACACCCCAACAGTTATATAGAAGACACTACACTTTTCTGTAGTATTTTGGCTAAGCAAAGGTGCACAAAGTACAAAATTAAGCGATGTCAATAATCGTGACACATGGTTTGGTTGAAAACTATTAGTTTTTGATGGACATACACAGAGAGATAGTGCCTATAGAACATCATCATATCCCTTGCAGACTCGTATCAAAATCCATTAAAAATTACAGTATATTTTTCCAGCTTTATTTACACATTACTGCAATGAGAAAAAGGGGCAACAGTTCAGATAATTTCTTAAAAATATAATAGGGTGATCAGTCCTCAGATTTAATAATTCATATTAACCATATTTTACTTTAATTACAGTCAATCTGTATGAATATAACAGATTGAGGAGTATTTGCCCATTCTTCCTTGCAGAACCATCAAGTTCAGTCAAACTGACATTGGCACTGGACTGCTCTCTTCAAGTCCATCCACAGATTTTCTATCAGATTTAGCCACTCAAGGTCATCATTAAGTCACTGCTGTATTTAGTTGGTGGTGTGTTTAGAGTCGTTATTGGAAGTTGGACCACTTACTCATCGTCAGCTGTCTGGAAGAGGGCTGCAGGTTATCCTCAAGTATTTGGACTTGGCAGCCTCCATTACCTCTAATCTAGCCCAACTGCCGAGTCCCTGCTGAAGAAGAACACCCCACAGCATAATGCTGCCACAACCATGCTTCACGATAGGTATGGTGTATTTTGGGTGGTGTCTTATGCTTGGTTTATGGCAAATGTTTTGCTTGGATTTCAGACTAAATGTTCTGTCTCATTCGACCATAAAACCTTTTTCCACATGGCATCAGGAGATAGCAAAACAAGAATCAGTGTGGCACTTATTCAGAAAAGGCTGCTGCTATACAGGCCAGCTTTGTGTAGAGCTTGTGAGATTGTTGTCTAATGAACAGGTGACCAATATTAGCCTCAAAGTCCATCAAATTTGCCTGGCTTCTTGGTTGCTTACTTGCAATAAGGTGTTGGGTTGTTCATCCAGTTTTGAGGGATGGCCAAGGCTTGGCAAGGTGTTGGTTTTGCCATGTACCTTCCACTTCTTAATGTCTTTGATTGGTTCTCTAAGGTATAATTAAAGTTCTGAATTCTTTTTATATCCTTTCCCTATCTAGTTCTTTTCCGCAATTTTCCCCAGACTCAAAGTTAACCTAGAACGTGATTGGTTATAATGTGTCAATGCAGCTCGGAAAGGTGTCAGCAGTTCAGCAGGTGTCGCAAGGGTTCGCTCATACTAGTTTTCTGTCATTCACATTTCTATACAAGAACGATTTTTATTTCCCATTATAATTCTTAAGATGTTAAAGCGATTGGCTGTAGATTGGATGGTGGTTAAATGGCGCATATGTATTTGAAGGGTGCATTGTGACCAAATGGGAACCAGTGCTCTACAGACTGAGCTACCCTGGATCAATCCCTGCCTCTGAAGAAGAGAGAAGAGAGAGGTCTCTGGCATCGCTAAGGTCAGGGTTTCAAAGTTCCCTGACACCTGTGAAGTTTGGGTTCTAAGGTTCGACTACACCTGTGAAGTTCACATAGTTCCACTACACACAGTTTCTGGTTTCAGTGTGTATCTACCAGCTCACCTTATTATCGGCAGGGCTTACCAAAGCTCAGCGCTTCTCATGGTGAGGCCTCATGATGTATGTGTCATGGGACCAGACCAGAGGTGGCCCCATGTTACCATATCGGTTTAGTTAGCAACTTGTAAACTAGAGCCATGCTTTGGACGTGTGTAAAGGAAAATGAGTAACTAATTATTGTCATATTGATAATGCTGGCGTGATGTCATATTAGGATAATTGAGGATGTTCTGAGTTACGATTAGGGAAAGCAAGGTTTCTCCACACTTTTTGCAGTGATATACCATTTGGTAAATTAAGTTTTTAGCTAATAGTCTTTAAAAATGAGGCCCCACTCCATCATGTACTCAAAAACGTAAAGAACGCAGTATTTACTTATGCTACAGAAAACCTTGATCTTCTCAAGAGGCTTGTGTGCATTCAGCTTAATGATAGACCTTCAGTCAGGCTGACAAATGCACAAAATCCAAATCAAACAGCCATAGATTTATCCATGTCACATAATCTCATTACGGCATTTTCGGCTGCATCATCCTTGCTTGCAGTGTCCTGAATTGTGAAATTGAAGGCATATTGTGCGAATGGGACCGTGGCACACGAGGCAGGTATCCACTTTTTTACTCTCTCTCTCTCTCTCTCTCTCTCCATTCCCCCCATCCTCACCCCCATCCATCGCATCTGCCCCCCTCCCGCTCCACAATCGCATCAACAAGACAGCTTGATAAGCAGCTGTGGTCAGGATGAACACTTTGGGCTAGTCCTAAGCATATGCTGGTCTCGGCGGTTATTCAAACGTGACTCGTTTAGCCCGCCGTCCCTAATTCCATTTCGGACCGGTGTCATTCCGAGGCGGAGGGGAACCAATTCCGGGGAGCAAATTGAGGGGCCATCAATTGTGGCAGTGTTGCATTGTCAGCCTCCGGCTGCAGGGGTGAGGAAGGATCGAGCAAGTGAGAGAGGGAAGGAGGAAGGCAAGGCTCTGGAGGAAAGATGTGACTGCGAGGCTGGTCAGGGACTATTCTATATTCTCACAATAAACCTGATTTAATATCCACTGTGCCTCCATCCTGACCAGCAAAGCGTTCGGATGACAAAAGCTGGCAAAGTGGCATAAATATAGAGTGAAGGAAGCAGAATGGATATTGGAGGGCACAGTTGTATTAAATCAGAATAATAAAGGCATGCATGCTCAAGTAGGATTTAATAGAGATATCTCTGGTGGCACTGAAGAGACAAACGCACTAACACACACACCCACACACACGCGAGAGCCACGTCCAGCTGAGACGAGGAGGACCCAGCTGCAGCAGCCAGTCTTAATCAAACCAGAATGAATCTCAGCGCTCATCCTTAACGATGGGGCATGTACCATCAGACCCAGCGAAACCGCTACGAGTCAAGTGTTAAGAGGCAACTGTGTTGAACATGGCACAGCCCGAGATGGGTCTGTGAATGTCAGAGCAGTTAAGTCCAATCACTGTTTACACAGACAATAACAGGTTATTGTGCCAGGCTGATTAAAGTAGGGGAAATAACACCAAGAGCAGAATCAGTTCTTGAGTTTAATTTCTTTATATAGTGCTTTTAACAACAGACATTGTTGCAGCAAGCTTTCAAAAAAGGCTAGACTCCAATTTAGCAGCCAAAGCAACAGCGCGAGAAGAAAAAAAATCCTCAACAAGAGCCCCAAGTTAAAATGTTCATAAATTTTTTTATAAATTGGTCTAAACTACAAACTGTTTAGTGTTTATTGTTAGTATGTGAGGTTTTGGAAGTGAGATTTTTTTGTTGTATTGCAAGTCGTTTTAAATGAAGCAGGGTAGTCAAACACAAAAATGCTGGTGTTGACATATTTAAGAAGGTAGTATGAACGCCCCTTCATGGTTTGGCTATTAGATGACCACATGCGATAGTTGCTGGAAGACCAAGATTGATTAAACAAGTGGCATCTGTAATTAAGGTTGGGTATCATTTGCATTTTATCATTTCTGATTCTGATTCTGCTCATTATTTCCGGTTCTTAACGATTCCACGTTTCAATTCCAAAATGGTAAACAAAATAAAAAAGGGCCAAATGTTTAGTTTGCTTAAGCTTTTTTCTTCCCATTTAAACCTATTATAAGTAAAAAGCTTAATGTGGCTTAGTGCAACAAAGCAGTGACCTAGGAACACCAAACCTCTCCCACTTACCACAGTTCATAAGTAATATCTACTGCTGAAATGACAAACATGTCGTCCAAAGGGAAAGTGATCATTATTTACATTAAGCTTCTTTTAAAACTTATAATAGATATAGGAAGAAAACAGCTTAATGTAAAAATTATTACTTTCCCTTTGGGCCACACATTCATCATTTCAGCAGTACAGACTATTTATGACCAGTAGCAATAAAAAGAAGTTTGGCGCTCTTAGATCATTGTTTTAGGAAATTAAACAACATTATGTGTCGTTCACTAAGAGAAGCGCTAGAGATAAGTTAACTTAAGATAAGTTAAGCACTAGACTCTCCTGGCTAACACGGCATTTGAACTAGCAGACTGCAGACGGTTGAACACGGTACACTGCTGAAGCTTAATCTCATGCTGGTGCTTTAGATGTTCTGTCATGTGTATAGAATTCTCTGATAAAATTCAGAATTCATTGTTCCATCAATGATAGCAAGCTGTCCTGGCCCAGATGCAGCAAAACGGGCCCAAACCATGATACTACCACCACCATGTTTCACAGATGGGATAAGGTTCTTATGCTGGAATGCAGTGTTTTCCTTTATCCAACAGAACACTTTTCCTTTGAACCAAAAAGTTCTGTTTTGGTCTCATCCGTCTACAAAACATTCTTCCAATAGCCTTCTGGCTTGTCCACGTGATCTTTAGCAAACTGCAGATGAGCAGCAACGTTCCTTTTGGAGAGCAGTGGCTTTCTCCTTGCAACCCTGCCATGCACACCATTGTTGTTCAGTGTTCTTCTGATAATGGACTCATGAACATTAACATTATCCGTTTATTAATTTATTTAACGTCGCTATCGCTTTCTTGCTGTGAGGCGGCGATGCTACCCACCGAGCCACCATGCCGCCCCATTAGCCAATGTGAGAGAGGCCTTCAGTTGCTTAGAAGTTACCCTGGGGTCCTTTCTGACCTCACCAACTATTACACGCCTTGCTCTTGGAGAGATCTTTGTTGGTCAAAAACTCCTGGGGAGGGTAACCATGGTCTTGAATTTCCTCCATTTGTACACAATCTGTCTGACTGTGGATTGGTGGAGTCCAAACTCTTTAGAGATGGTTTTGTAACCTTTTCCAGCCTGATGAGCATCAACAACGTTTTTTCTGAGGTCCTCAGAAATCTCCTTTGTTCGTGCCATGATACACTTCCACAAACATGTGTTGTGAAGAGCAGACTTTGATAGATCCCTGTTCTTTAAATAAAACAGGGTGCCCACTCACACCTGATTGTCATCCCATTGATTGAAAACACCTGACTCTAATTTCACCTTCAAACCAACTGCTAATCCTAGAGGTTCACATACTTTTTGCCACTCACTAATATGTAATATTGCATCATTTTCCTCAATAAATAAATGGCCAAGTATCATACTGTTGTCTCATTTATTGAAACTGGGTTCTCTTTATCTACTTTTAAGAGTAGGAATCTGATGATGTTTTAGGTCATATTTATACAGAAATATAAACAATTCTAAAGGGTTCACAAACTTCCAAGCACCAATTTAGAATACAATTCGTTAGGAGGAATGGATAAGTGGAATCAAAATGTTTTTTAACAAGTACCCTTTACCCTTTTTGTTTGTCAGCCCTGCTTCCTAGCCTTCTCATTATCTCTTTCTTCAGCATGTCAGTTGACAATAAATCTAGCACACTGGCAGGTACGTCTGCCTCCATCTCCCTGCCTTGTCCAAAGTGTGACAACGTGCTGAAAAGTGCAAGAAGTCTCAAAGTCCTACATTGTAACACTTACTGCACAGTCAGCACAACAACAGTTTCCCAGAAGCTTCACGGATTGGGTATCAATAACTTTAAGTTTGTAAAGCAGAATGGCCCCACTCCCGGGGTGGTAAAGAAAGGCCTTTCTGAATGCAGCATCAGACTGCACAATCCCAGCTCATAGGTAGAAATGATGGCCATTCAGCTGACACATGAGCAGCAGTTATAAAGACACATCACAAGTAAGCCACTGGTGGCAGCCGGGCCATATGGGGCGGCTCGTAATTAAATTGAGACTGCACTGGGAGAAAATTGGGGTAAAGATAAACACACTATAACCATCCATATTGAAAAAGCTGTTGCAAATGAGACCAGCTAAGAACGAACGTCGCATTCAATCTTAATAGTGGCCATAAATCAGAGCGTCCCAGTGAGGTTTCAGATGGTAGCTTCATGAGTACTTCAGCAAGGGAATTATGGTCTGTCACTTTCAGACCGGATCTTTATTTAGTAATCATGTGACTTCAGGGATAATAGCAATAATAGTCGTAGAGATGTGTGGCCTCAAGTTTCATATGTGCAATGATTGGTAGTTTTCCTTATGTCCATTTTTGTGGTTATTTCCACCTCCTAAATGTTGCTTGCATGTGAATCGTCTACTCTATAATCCCTGGAATTGTCACGTCCAGGATGCATCCTTAAATGTTTCCTGAAAAGGTTCTGGATCATCAAAAACCCTGACCAGTGTGGAAAATTGAATGACTGCATGAAAACAACCTTGCATTTAACATTCAAAGCAATGGCATTATCCAGAGCACAATCATGCTGAGCAGTTAGAGCAAACGGGCTTGCTCAAACAGAAACAGTTTCACAAAGCTCAGATTTGAACCCACAACCAATGTTTAATAGCAATGTTAACCACAGAGCCACCACAGTTCTGCAGACAATTTTAGCAAGCGACTTACAGTTGAGCAGCTGGGTATTAGGGGTCTTGCTCAAGGATTCAACTGGGATTGGTATTTGTACTACCAACCTTAGAACTAGTTCAAAGCCCACCAAGTATTTCTAAACACTGATTAGTGATAGAAGCTCTCAATACTTGTTCTAATGTGCTCTGCATTTCTTGTTGTCCATAAATGATCTACAGTAACTAACTATATTTTCTCTTTTCTTTCTGAGCCTCTGTTCCGGTATCAGTTCCAACCCCACACATTTAGATGTTCCTCCACTTGAGTTGTTTCCGTCATCAGCTCCAGCCCCACCATACCTGGGCCACACCAGAGGGCAGTAATTCCCTCCCTTCTCAGGCTGGCTGAGGACAACGTGCCACCAAGGCCTTTTCCCATGGAGGACTGAAGATCCCAAAGTGACTGTGTATCGGACTAAATGCCAATATGCATATATTTTATTTTATTGTATTCAGTATTTTATTTATCTGTTAATATTTACTTAGTTCCTGTTTTTTTACTATTACTACAGACTTATCTGACTAGACAAATAATTTCATTCTTACATTTATCATCCAAGCCATTCAAGGAGGTTGGGTCAATTTTTGAGTCTTGATCCTCCAGAGATTTCTTCCTTATAACGTTTAGGCAGTTTGTCCTTGCCACTGTCGCCTTAGGCTTGCTCAATTTGCGATTGCTCGATTGTCAAGCCACCTAGAAGCAACAGAAACTGAAAATGGAACAGTCCGTTGGGACTGTGGTGGCCTAGCATTGAAGATACTGGACTATGGACAAGAAGGTCCAGGATTCAAATCCCACATCTGCCAAGCTGCCACTGTTGGGTCCTTGAGCAAGGCCCTTAACCCACAACTGTTCAGACTACAAGATTGTATCAGTCACTCTGGATAAGGGCGTCTGCCAAATTACATAAATGTAAAACACATGTACCTTAACACATTGAACTGTCAGATACTCCACTATGCAGCCTTCCTTCCAAAAGCACTTCTCTGAGAGCCAAGTATAAAGATGTATGCTCACGATACCGAACTCTGTCTCTGCCATGACTATTTTCCCATTTATTCAGGAGGATAAAGTCAACCACTCTCTTGGATGCTTCTCTGGGAGTAGCAGTCCTGGCTTCAAAGCATTTCTGCACTCCCAGAGGCTGGCAGCAGTTCAACGGCGTGATTTACAGTACATTTAACAGAATGCACACAGATGGACAGAGTACAAACACTTCACATACTACACAAATAATATATTATCACAGACTCAGATAGCAGTAATACGATTCGTTTTTCAGACAATTCTCTCTAACGGTGAAATCCTCACCCATAAACATAGTTACTGTATGTCCATGGGAAAAGAGAGGCAATATTTCTACTACTCTATATAGCATTAGTCCACCTTAAACGCGTTTACCTAGGATGGCATAATGTTTTTATAGGGCAGCACTGAGAAGTGGGCTGATACTGGCCTGAAATGATGGATCTGTATAGGATGTCTGTATACAGTTTTCCTTAAGTATTTCTCTTCCACCTCAACTTCCATCTACTACGTATGGGTTGTTTTAATACTACCACCCACTATTTGTGCTACCTCTCCTTATCCTTATACTGAATGGCAATCAGAATGACGTCCTGAAAATTTGAGCTGAGATATCAATTCTGTGCTGTGCGAGTGTGTATTGGTGGACCATAGTGAAAGTAAATCGTCTTCTGAATGGCATATCGCCCACACTGTTCATTTGCCTCCAAGCCCAGAAAAGCCGGCGCCACTTCTGGACATGGTTAACATAAAGCTTATTTTTTTGCACAGCAAAGGTTTAAGTGGCATTTGTGAATGTAACTCCATATTTAGGTGGCTGACAAAGTAAGTAATTTGCCAAAGTAATCCCTTGCTATTGATGAATGACGTTTCTTAATGCAATTCTTGAAGTAGGCAGGGTGACTTGAATATTCCAGAATGTACAGTCTGCAAAAACTGCCCCAATACTGAGTGCACAATTATTACACACTATACGGTGGTACATTAAACTGCATTACACAAATTCTAGCATTGAATTGGTTCAAACTTGGTGTAAATAATTTACAGGTCTAGTAAAGTCATTCCAAATTGTACTGGAAGATATGTGGCTGGAAACTGATTTGGTAAATCAAACAGTTTTGGGAAAGATTGCTTGACTGAAGTCTATTTAATTTAAATTGCAAGACTGGCAGCAAAACTTTTCCTAAAAGATGGATTAACACCCAGCTGGCAAAACTCTAGATATAGAGTTTTAAAAATAATTATGCTATGTGTTTTTTGGCTGTTTAAGACTAGACAACAGTAACAACTGAGGTATATATTAGATGTTATTTTCTAGAATGTTCTTGGCATTGCTTGCTGCAGGATCCAAAATAACATTAACCCTATTAGTTTGTCCATTATCATTTAAAGGAACAGGCACTTAAAACCAATCGTTCTGAAAATAGTTTTTAGACACTGTGAAAAAGGTGCTGCATTGTTTGATCTTTGTATTATTTTGACCAAAACACGACGCAGGCATTTCATTAATACATTTACAGCATTTAGCAGACGCCCTTATCCAGAGCGACTTACAATTGGTACAGTCTTACAGTCCAAGCAATTGTGGGTTAAAAGTCTTGCTCAAGGACCCAACAGTGGCAGCTTGGCAGAAGTGGGATTTGAACCCTGGACCTTTTGGTCCATAGTCCAGTACCTTAACCGCTAGGCTACCACAGTCCCACAATACCCCTGGGAATTGTGTTAACTCATGGAAAGGTGGTATGTCACCTCAGCGTTTTCATGTCATCGATTCCATAGTTCATTACTGCAGAAGCCAATAGAAATCAGCAGTGCGGTGATAATGAATGACATTTTAACGATTTGGGTTTAGATTACTGGTGTGAACTGCTGTGAACTTAAATCAACATCATTCTCTAGTCAGTTGGTATGGTTCTGCAGTACTACTGGGATGGCTGTGAGTTCATAATGCCATCGATGGTCTTTGAACAAAACCCTTGACATTGTGCTGAGCAGGTAAAGGTTAAGACGTGCTAGCGTGCTAAAAGCCATAAATGTTGCACAACTTCTGATTAGTAATCTGATTTTTCAACCACATTCCCTGCTACCAGGTTCATAACATGAAGCATACAGGCATGAAATATCTGATAAACAATGACAGCAGAATGGGTTATACTGAACAAATCAATGTCTCTCATTATGACACTTCCATAGATTTCACCCTCCAACGAATCGGTCCATAAACCTTCTGCTCTGCCCTCCTCAAATCCATAAGGAAACACTTTGCCAACTTTGATGGAGAACTTTTTTGGTGAGCACAGTGTCCTTGTCCTTAACTCAGTCAGACACTTACATACATTTACATACATTATTTCAAATGTCAACGCTGAGCCTGTCCCTGACCTCATACGATGTAATTATTGGGCGTCCACAAACTTTTGACTATACGTTCTGCAGTATTTACGTATTTTTTCATTACTGTGCATGTACTTACAACTGTATTTGTGAGCCGATTTGGATAACAGCATCTGCCAAATCTCCAAACGTGAACTGCGTGTAACCTGAGCAGCTTTGATTCACTTAACCTCAGATTATTGCCAGAGACAGTAACAACACAGAGATCATATTTTACCTTTTTTACAAAGGTGTGTGCGCGTGTGTTTTGCAGAGCGCAGGTTAGTGGAAAACACACACCGGTGACAGGGCCTGGGGGGAGATTAATGAACAGGGTGAGGAGCTCTGACAGAGGTCACCCAACCCTAGCACACAGCATGTGAGGGCATAGTGCCTGTCAAACACAAGCACAGTCTCAGCCACTCAGAGATCAGGAGGGATAGAGAGAGCACAGACATCCACAGGGGGTGGTGTTACCAGGATTTATCCTTTTTTGTTAAAACTGTCCCGAGTTCCAGAAAGGAGGAGGACAATTATGCCAATAGGCCGGCTTCCATCACAGGGGTTAGAGCTTGCAAATGTTTGCACTGCAGAAGACGGAAATTAATGATTAATTTTAGAGAGAATTATAACCTTATAACCTGCTTATACAAAGAAAGTTTATAATAAAGATGTTAGTAGTGTTGTGACCAAGGCCAGGACACACATCCGAGTCCTGACTGAGAGTCCCAGAGACAAAGACCAGATTAAGATTATCCATCATACAATCCAATTAAAAAATAAAAATAAATAAATAAATAAATAAATAAAAAAAGTGTGTACCTCTTTCCATTCATTACCATTTAATTATACATGATATATTTTCATAAATATCATATACCATACTATATTTTGTAAAATATAATTAAATAGATATATTAAATAAAACATAGCCTACAATTAGCATTGATTATTATTATTATATTGTTATTATAATAGTCAAACTAAGGCAATGCAAGGCAAGGAACGTTAATTATAAACTGAACTTTTTTTAATGAATTTGAACTTATTTATTGAATTTCAACAGACCATTCCAACAGAATACAGTGGCGCTTGAAAGTTTGTGAACCCTTTAGAATTTTCTATGTTTCTGCATAAATATGACCTAAAACATCAGATTTTCACACAAGTCCTAAAAGTAGATAAAGAGAACCCAGTCAACAAATGAGACAAAACTACTATACTTGGTCATTTATTTATTGAGGGAAAATGATCCAATATTACATATTAGTGAGTGGGCAAAAGTATGTGACCCTTTGCTTTCAGTATCTGCTGTGACCCCCCATGTGCAGCAATAACTGCAACTAAACGTTTCCTGTAACTGTTGATCAGTCCTGCACACCGGCTTGGAGGAATTTTAGTCCATTCCTCCGTACAGAACAGCTTCAGCTCTGGGATGTTGGTGGGTTTCCTCACATTAGCTGCTCACTTCAGGTCCTTCCACAACATTTCCATTGGATTAAGGTCAGGACTTGGCCATTCCAAAACATGAACTTTATTCTTCTTTAACCATCCTTTGGTAGAACGGCTTGTGTGCTTAGGGTCATTGTCTTGCTGCATGACCCACCTTCTCTTCAGATTCAGTTCATGGACAGATGTCCTGACATTTATGTTCAGAATTCTCTGATATCATTCAGAATTCACTGTTCGATTCCCAGTACAGTTTGGCCAGGTAAGTAACGTTTCAAACAAAATCAAACCAAAACACATCGCCATTTAATGCAAAGTATTAATTTTATTGAGCACCTTTAATAGAAATAGAATGTTTAAGCTTATTTCCCATAGCAGGCACATTGCTAGGCACCCTAATCAGCAATGTTGTGTAGTGTCCAAAACCATTTACAACCTTATGAATGCCGTCTCCTATATTAGTGCAGATTTTTTAAATGTAGGTCATAGAGAACAGGGAACAGTTTCATGCAGCTGTCAAACCGTCCACAACGAGTAAAAAGTTCATTCTGATGCCAGTAGGTAATTTCCAGCATAGGGAGTTACATGACACGTGCAACTGAGGTTACTGGGTCAATTTTTGGTGCACAGGGAACAAAGGAAGAATAAATAAATAAATAAAAAGGGTGGTTTCAAGAGGTTTTGTGAGATCAAATGCTACTAACTGTGGAGGTAAGCTGGAAAAAAAAAAAAAAAAAAAAAAAGATTTGAATAGGAATGTCAGCAAAGCAAAACAAGACAGTGGAGTACACAAACCAAATATATACATCAGCAGTTGTTCAAGAATATGTAAAGCACTTTGCGGCAGAAAGTCAATCTGATGCACACAAGCAACCAGCAGCAGAATCTGCATGCGGTTTTGCATACTTGTACATATTTTCATTTTATTGCTTGCATTTTGTTCCTAAACCTGCTGACATGCCAGGCTAATTCCTCTGAAAAAAACATTTTCAGCACATCCAGAGCCAACTGTCAACCCCGGGTCAACTTTTCAACTCAACAGGAGGAAGCATTAGCATTAATCACACTACAGATGAAATTTAGTATGGGAAAGTATAGGATTTTATTTTACACTAAGCAAGTTTTTTTTCCAATTTGACTGCTTCAGATAATCAGTTCATCATGAGAAAATAATGAATCATAACTTGCATATCAAAACATATAACATGAAGAGAGAAGATTTCATGAATGCATTTAATACAGAAGAATAAACGAGGCCTGCAGTTTAGGAATGAATACCTTGTTGTTGTTGTTATTTGACAATCGAACAAAGGTGTTGAAGATGAAGGACATGTGGGGAAGAAGCACAACTTTCACAACTGGCTTTTAGAAGTGGTGATTATATCCAAAACTGAACTTGTATAACCAGCAGCAGTGATGAGATCTGGTTAGCTGGACTGTGGTTAGCATAGTGGTTAAGGTACTGGACTTTGGACCAGAAGGTCCAGGGTTCAAATCCCACCCCTGCCAATCTGCCACTGTTGGCTCCTTGAGCAAGGCCCTTAACCCACAATTGCTTGGATTGTAAGGCTGTACCAATTGTAAGTCGCTCTGGATAAGGGCGTCTGCTAAATGCTGTAAATGTAAATGTAAATGAGAGCCGTATCATGTGCAGGACAGTCGCTAACAGCTTCGTAGGGCAAACCTCGAATGTTCTGCCTTCTATGCTGGGAACAAAATGCGAAGTGGTCTGGGGCCATTTTGCTTCCACAACTGCAAATTCAGGAGGACCACAAAAACCACAAACGAACTGCGCTGGGACCTTCTCGAGCTGCGGTCTCCGTTTAGAGGGGTGTGAGCCTGTTTGAGACGTTCAAATATGCAAAAGAAACCATGCCTCAGCGGTCTGAGTCCACTTCAGACGCTGAAAGTGTGAAAACAGCAACATCACAGCAGCAAAGTCAAAGATCCCATCATGCCTTTATCCTCTAATAACTGTGCAGGGATGAAGAACAACTTAAGTATTGCAGTTCAGAGAATGATTTCTGAACTGCCTCACCCCTTTGCCCATCTGAAGCACGTGACAATTCGAAGGCTCAGGCTTAATAGATGCATAAACCAGATTTTAATGGATAGAGAGGCCTGCAATCAATTACTAAACATGGAGCACAATTAGTGAGCTCACAATGAAGATAATAGCCGGAGTGAGCACACACTGATGGAAACCTATAGCGGCAGAAGATGTGCTGACTCCAGCACATCCAGCAGTGACCTTCACATCAATTGCAAACAAAACCAGCCTGTTAAACAGCGCTATCCTTAACTACAGTCAATCAAGACCTTGATTGCAATTGTGAGAGCTTTACAAAAGGCAAGGAACGCTTGAATAAGGCTGAACCTGTGCCGAGTTTGACCTTGGCCAAGAGGCAACAACGACCAGGCTATGAGGGGGGGCATCAGAGAGCTACAGTCAAGCTGCCCATCACAAAGTATAATGGCAGGGAACTTGAAAGACCCAGGTCACTTTTCCATATCAGACTGAGTGCCTCGCTGGCCCAGCAGGGTCAAATTTGAACATTCTCTCGCTCGACTGCACACGGCACAAGCTCCTGCGCCGACTAATATGAGAATAACCTGGCGCTATTTACAGTTTACCTCTGCTTTCTTCTACAAAACCACACGAGGGAGGAAGAAGTCGATTCAAAAAGCCACCCTATGCCTCTGACTTTTAGAATCACACCATCTGTTTTGATCTGCTTGGTCAGGGATTGCGAAAGAAACCATTTGGTGAAAATGAAATGGCTCACCTCCTGTATATCTTGTTGTTCCTCGGAAGCAGTTTAATCCAATATGGGGACCTTGTTCAGCAGGTTAATTGTTAATCCCTCAGGATCACACGCAACTCAGGCGGAAGACTGCAGTTATAGATTTCTTTAAATTAGCTTCGGCTATGTGAAATTGACACCGCTTGCATTCTGAGCCAGGTAATATAACCCCAATCATATCCTGACTGCCTGCTAGGTGCTAAGTAGTTTGCTTATTTGTTTTTTTAATGTCACATCGGCGTCAGTGACAGCAGCAATACCAGTCACTAGTGGCATTAGTCAAACACACGCACACCAGCAGCAATTTAGAACGTGGGAGGAACATGGAACGTGGGAGGAAACCGGAGTATTGGAAGTAAACCCACAGGAACACAGAGAGCACATGCATTGCCCACACAGGAGGAGTTCGAGGTCAGGATCAAACCCGAGGGTCTTCGGAGCTGTGCAGCCACCAAGCAAACTCCATACACCATCGTGCTGCCCATAAAGTGCTAAGATAACAGCCTAGGGGTGGGCAATATGACAATATATCATCATATCATGATACATTTTGCACATTTTGAATAAAAAAGCATTTTACTTAGTCTAGGACAATATTTGAATAATATATATATATATATTTTTTATCTGTCACTACTCATGCATTGTGTCTGCGATCACATGTATCATTATAAATATCGTGAAAATATCTTAAATATTGTGATATAGTATTTTTACCATATCACCCACCCCTATAACAGTCCTTAAAATTTACTTTACCACTAGAATCACTTAGCAATACCATATAAAGTTAGTACAGTGGTGCTTTAAAGTTTAGCATTTAGAATTAACAATATTTCGACATAAACACCATCAGATTTTCACAGAAAATAGATAGAGGACAAAATTAAACAAACAAGACAAAAACAAGTTACACTTGGTCATATAGTTACTGAGGAAAATAATCCAATATTACATGTCTGTAGGTGGAACTATGAACCTAAATCACAAAACGTTGGGGTAGTATGGAAAACGCAAATAAATAAATACAATTTTAAAAATCTGAATTAAGTGATCCAACAGTTATGGCCCAAACCATGATACTACCACCACTATGTTTCACAGATGGGATAGGGTTGTTATGCTGGAATGTAGTGCATTTCTTTCACCAGACATGACATACTTCTTATTTAAACAAACAAACAAAAAAATTGTCCATGTGACTTTTAGCAAACAAACTATGTTCAAAAACTTTCACGCACTACCACATAAAATATGAAAAAATGCACTCCTGTTCAAATGCATTTATTAATTTTCTAAATAAAAAACACTTAATATTAAACACTTATTTTAAAGTACAGTTGTGCTCATAAATTTACATACCCTGGCAGATTTTGTGATTTTCTGGCTATTTTTCAGAGAATATCAATGATAATACAAAATTCATGGTTAGTGGTTTGGTGAAGTCATTTATTAGCAAACAATTGTGTTTCTTCTTCTTCTTCTTCTTTCGGCTTCTCCCTTTATCAGGGGTCGCCACAGCGAGTTAAACGTTTCCACATCTCCCTGTCCGCCACGTCCTCTACTCTCACCCCAACTCCCTGCATATCTTCATTTACCACAACCTAATAACTCCTCTTTGGTCTTCCTCTCCGTCTCTTGCCTGGCAGCTCCATCTCCAACATCCTCCTACCAATATATCCACTATCCCTCCTCTGCACATGTCCAAACCATCTCAGTCTTCCCTCTCGAATTTTGTCTCCCAATTTTCCAACCTGTGCTGTCCCTCTGATGATCTCATTCCTAATCCTGTCCACCCTAGACACTCCTAAAGAGAACCTCAACATCTTAAGTTCTGCCACCTCCAGCTCTGCTTCCTGTCTCTTTGTCAGTACCACTGTCTCTAAGCCATACAACAAGGCTGGTCTCACTACTCTCTTATAAATCTTGTTTGCCCTTTTTAAATCATAATGACAACAGAAACCCAAATCACCCTGGTCAAAAGTTTACATACCCTGAAAGTTTTGGCATTATAACATGCACACAAATTGACACACACAGGTTTAAATGGCTACTAAAAGTAACCATCCTCACCTGTGATCTATGTGCTTGTAATTAGTGTGTGTGTATAGAAAGTCAGTGAGTTTATGGGCTCCTGACAGACCCCTGCATGTTTCATCCAGTGTTGCCACTGAAGTTGTTGGATTACGAGCCATGGGGAAAGCAAAGGAATTATCAAAGGATCTGCGGAAGGAGATAGTTGAACCTTATAAAACAGGAAAAGGATATAAAAGATATCCAAGGAATTAAGAATGCCAATTAGCAGTGTTCAAACTGTAATTAAGACGTGGAAAATTGGGGATTCTATTGAAACCAAAAAAAAGGCCAGGTAGACCAACCAAAATTTCAGCTACAACTGCCAGGAAAAACCCACAAATAACGTCAGCTGACATACAAGACTCTCTGAAAAGAAGTACTGGGGCTGTTTCAAGATGCACAATAAGGAGGCACTTGAAGAAAAATGGGTTGCATGGTTGAGACGCCAGAAGAAAGCTATTACTACGCCAATGCCACAAAGCAGCACGCTTACAGTATGCCAGCCAGCACAGAGACAAACCAACATTTCTGGATCAAAATTATTTGGACTGATGAAACCAAAATTGAACTTTCTGGCCACAACCATAAACTCTACATTTGGAGAGGAGTCAACAAGGCCTATGATGAAAAGTACACCATCCCTACTGTGAAACACAGAGGTGGGCCGGTGATGTTTTGGGGATGTGAGAGCTACAGAGGTACAGGAAACTTGGTCAAAATTGATGGCAAAATGAATGCAGCATTTTATCAGAAAATACTGGAGGAAAATTTGCACTCATCAGCCTGGAAGGTGCACATGGGACGCACTTGGATGTTCCAACATGACAATGACCTGTCATTGCCAACAGCAGAAAATTGAAGGTTCTGCAGTGGTCATCTCAGTCTCCTGACCTCAATTTCATTGAGCCACTTTGGGGAGATCTCAAACGTGCAGTTCATGATGGCCCAAGAATTTACAGGAACTGGAGGCATTTTGCCAAGAAGAATGGACAGAATGTGGATGGGCCTCATCCACAACTACCACGAAAGACTTCAAGCTGTCATTGATGTTAAAGGAGGCAATACATGGTATTAAGAACTAGGGTATGTAAACTTTCAATCAGGGTGATTTCTGTTGTCATTATGATTTCAAAAGGGCAAACACAATTGTTCGATAATAAATGGCTTCATCCAAACACTAACCATGAGTAACAGAACAGTTTATCAGTCATATTCTCTGAAAAATGGCCAAAAATGTACAAATTCTGCCAGGGTATGGAAACTTATGAGCACAACTGTATGCTTTAAAGGAAATCTTTAGTATTATGTTTCTTTTGCCATTTCTTCTCATTATTTATTTATTTATTGTCATGTTCAGCTCTCAAATCTTCAAAATGTAGATTTCATTCAAGGATCTTCAAAGGACACCGATTATGTTCTTGATGCTTCGTTTTTTCCAGTATGAGCACTCGCTGGGAGAAGAAGTACTCATTTAGTCAGATATGTCCAGACTTTAACTGCTGTAGCTCATACATCTATGTAAATTAAGAGCAGGCATTTGTTTAACTGATGCAGATTTTTCCCCTCATAATGTTTGAGATTTACTTTTGCTCCTCCTAAGAGAAATCTATACCACCCTCTTACTAGCCTTATCACATTTACACATACATCATTTAGCCCATGTCCCCCAACTTCCATAGAGATAGAACTTAGAAGGCACAATCTAAGCAATTCACAATTACGGGCATTACTTAAGGCCAAAAAAGTGTCAGCACTGGCAGAGTCGGGACTTGAACCCTCATCATATTGGTCAGTAGTCCAGTAGCTTAGCCACTATGCCAGTACTGCCTTAGAAAATGATTCCTTATCAAAGAAATCCAAGACTAAATGGAACCTGCTGTGAAGTTTACAGTAGAACTTAATAGAATACTTTTGTTATTAACATTATCGTTAATAAATAGATCATTCAGCACTTTTAGCAAACAACTGACCCTGAAGCTTGGGCGTGGAGATGCCCATTTACCAGCCAACAATCTACAAATAACTCCCTATATTAATCCAAGCCTCTGATTTATCCCCCACGTCACCACTTATAAAGTAATGTTATCGCACATGCACAACCTTCGAGAAAGTGACAGGAACAGCAATTCTGCTGATATACAACCCTTCCACAGCCACCATCACAATGCTGCTGTTATTTATTCACTTATTTCTTCATATTGCACTAGTCCTGACACATTAAGTACCACAAACGAGTATGCCATGCCTACCAGCTGCCAGGGTACAGTGCTGTTAAACACTTCATTACGCCTACCTACAGGTCAGCAGGCTGTTCGTGTGTGAATGCAAGAAATGCGTCTATGCGTCTATGCGTCTCGCTTGTCTGACTGCACACAGATTGTATTCAGTATGCCAATGAGAAGTTCTTCCGCTGTGCCCGGAATACATTGTTCGTATCAATTACTAAACTACTGATTTCCTTTCTAGTTCCTTCCCATGTTTGATTCACTACACAAAATCTTTTTTATAGTTAATTCTCCATTTTGTGTGATCAGTGACTACAGAAGACTAGAAAAGATTGTCTTTATTCTTAAACGTCTGTGCTTTGTCCCTGATCCAGATTAGACCTACAGTGCCTTGCAAAAGTATTCGGCCCCCTTGAACTTTTCAACCCTTTGCCACATTTCAGGCTTTAAACATAAAGATATGAAATTGTAATTTTTTGTGAAGAAACAACAACAAGTGGGACACAATCATGAAGTGGAACGAAATGTACTGGATATTTTAAACTTTTTTTAAGAAATAAAAAACTGAAAAGTGGAGTGTGCAAAATTATTCGGCCCCTTTACTTTCAGCGCAGCAAACTCACTCCAGAAGTTCAGTGAGGATCTCTGAATGATCCAATGTTGACCTAAATGACTGATGATGATAAATAGAATCCACCTGTGTGTAATCAAGTCTCCGTATAAATGCACCATGCTCTGTGATAGTCTCAAAGTTCTGTTTAAAGCGCAGAGAGCATCATGAAGCCAAGGAACACCAACCAGGCAGGTCCGAGATACTGGATCTGTTGTGGAGAAGTTAAAAGCCGCGACCTGGATACAAAAAGATTCCCAAGCTATAAACATTTACATTTACAGCATTTAGCAGACGCCCTTATCCAGAGCGACTTACAATTGATAACAGTCTTACAATCCAAGCAATTGTGGTGTTAAAGGGTCTTGCTCAAGGACCCAACAGTGGCAGCTTGGGCAGAGGTGGGATTTGAACCCTGGACCTTCTGGTCCCATAGTCCAGTACCTTACCCACTAGGCTACCACAGTCCGATAAACATCTCAAGGAGCACTGTGCAAGCGATCATATTGAAAATGGAAGAAGTATCAGAACCACTGCAAATCTACCAAGGCACTGTAGATGATTGAATAAAAAGGGGTGGCACGGTGGGCTCAAGGGGTAGCAACAAGGTCCTGGGTTAGGTTAGACTCTGAGTGGAGCAGCCTGGGTCCTTTCTGGTGGAGTCTCCATGCAGCTCAGTGTCCGTGTGGGTTTACTTCGGGTTCTCCGGTTTCCTCCCACAGTCCAAAGACATGCTTTAGGTTAACTGAGTACACTAAAGTACCCGTAGTGTGTTTGAGAGGCACCAGCTCTCCTGAGATCCTGTCCATTATTAAGTGGGTAAGAATGAATGAATGAACCTTTGAATAAAAGATGAATACTTGCCAACCGCATTAAAAACTGTGTGCACATGAGAAAAGGTATCCACACTCTAGGACCAATTCTAGGTTTTTCAACATTAACTTTAGACTTTAAGTTAACTTTAAGTTGTGCAAGCTGTTCATTTAAAAACAAGCACTTACACCTGAATAAACCGTCTGAAGAAAAAATATATAAAGTTGATAGAAGTGATTTAATTTCATGGATGAAATGTGGAATCGATGGCAAAACAATGCAGCATAAAATCAATAAACAATTTAAGAATGAGACCAATGCAATGAGAAAGTGAATCAGCATCACATCATGGACTTGTCTGTTGAGATTTGCATGACGGCTTACACTGAATTGTATTTATGCGACTGGCCATAGAGGCCACGTTTAATTGTTTGATAGGTAAAGCAAACACTGTTCTGATCATGTGATTCATCACAGAACAGGGCTTCAGTTCATATTACCATGTAAATCTTTTTTTTTCCATAAATCTGGAGGTGTGTATGAGAAATTGCTTGTTGGGCTTTTTAGCAGGGAATGCTTTGTAATATGAGTGTGGACAGCTAATGAGTCTAATCTCCCTTCCACAACCGATAATACCAATAAACGAGGTTTCCAGCAGATTGTCACCATAAAGAAAGAATAAATAGTGAATAGCAGAGATCAATTATGCTCTCCTGAACTCCATATAACAGATGGCTATGGAAACATTGACGCTCAAACACAATCTCTGAAAATGGGTTTCTGCCACCTGGATGCCTATATGCTTTAAGATTCAAACGCATGAATACTATTCAGAAAGTTTAAACTGGTTAACTTTATTCAAGTAAACTTTGTTTATATAGGCAGTATGGTGGCACAGTGCTGTCACCTCACAGCTCCAGAGATCCCAGCCCAGACACCATTCCATAGTGTGGTGCGCCTACAGTGTCCCTGTGTAAATGTGTGCACACCTGCCCTGAGGCAGACTATGGTGGCTTAGTGCTGAAGGTACTAGACTAGGGGCCAGAAGAACAATAGTGGCACCTCTACCAAGCTTCCACTGTTGGGTCCTTGAGCAAGGCCTTTAAACCACAATTGGTTGGATTGTAAGATTTTGTAAGTCGCTCTGGATAATGGTGTCTGCTAAACGACTAAATGTAAATGCTCTCCGTGTTGCCTTTTAGGCCACGTGACCCTCAACTGGATTGTAAATAAATGAGTGTTCACACAGCAGGGAACAGTGACCAAAGTCAGCTTTAGAAAAATCCAGTCTACATATCAAATCAAAGGCAACAGTGGCAAGGAAAAACATCCTAGACACATGAGGAAAAAATGTTGAGAAGACCCAGGCTCAAATGGGAACTCATGTTTAAGCAAGATTAAGTTCTGAAGCCAACATCTAGCCAAATATAATGGAAATTGCTCAATTACTAGATGTGAATTCTTCAGCCAAACGGCTTTAGTGCAGATATAATCTCAAGGGATTCTGCAAAAAGCAGACAATCGTATACAGAAATGTCCTGTTTCTAAATACTTTAGAGCTAGACCACTGTTCTGAGCTGACAGAAGTGGCACTTTGTGTGGTCAACCTCTGCAGGAGCCCATCTGCTTCAAGGTCTGATGTGTTGTGTGTTTAGAGATGAACTCTCAGAACTCTTCTGCAGTTACTGTTGCCTTTCTATCAGGTCAGACCAGTCTGGCCATTCTCCTCTGACCTCTGGCATCAACAAGGCATTTTTGCCCAGCGAACTGCTACTCACTGGATTTTTTTTTCCTTTTATGGCCCTTTTTCTGTAAACCCTAGAAATGGATGTGCGTGGAAATCCCAGTAGATCAGCAGCTTATGAAATACCAGACCATATATAATCAAACTTTCCAGGGATATATGCAAATGTAAAACTCTGCTACACAAGATCCACTTTAGTATAGAGTGTAAAATGGATAAAGCACTGGATGGGGACAAAGTTGCATGATGTTTGTGCTGAAGGACTTCACTCGGCACTGAGTGAGGATAAATTACAGATCAGGGCAACAGGGCAGCTCAACATTTGTTGTATAATCATGTATATGCCAGTCTGTTGATGTAAGAAAAAAGGTCTATGCTGTCAAAATACCATTACATCAAAGAATCTACTGGTGGACTGACTGCAGGTTATGGTGGTTATGATGATTAACTACCATAGTTACTGGGTTCAATTAATAGTATAGCAATCATTAGAAATAAGTGTCTGATATTAAAAGCTATTCCAAATGGTGATTAGACTATGTGGTAATTGTATAACCTTCGGATAAAAGAGGAGACTGACTGTTGTAAGACTGACAGTCATGTACTGAATTTGGCTCACAATAACATCATTTATCGCCATCATTTCTCAGCCCATAGCCTTTTGTCTAAATTTCATTATCAGCCCAAGCTTACTAAATAGAGGGTAATGGCCCTTTCCTTTCTGTCATCTGCTTTGACCTAATGAGTCCATCATGTAAATCTCTACTGGTATGATAATACAAATGAAAAGTACTGACAGGTTCTCAGTTTCTGCCCCTTGGAGGACAGCATAACACAGGCTCAGTAGATCCACTTACAGTCAGAGTACTCCTGTATGAAATTCCTCACAGCCCCAGAGTGAAGCCCAGAACAAGGAGAATAAAACATGATGGATGGTGTGTGCTTGCCTGGTATCTCAGCATTGTCCGAAGTCTGACCCTGCCTCTGATGAAGCTCTAATCAACAGTCTCGTCTGGAGATACTGCCTGGAGAGCAGAGGACGTCCTTGACTCTCTGCCTGGATCTTCCCTAAGTGGTGATGAGTGACTATCCTGATTCATCAGACTAAGCTAGAACCTCAATCCTTGGGTCTATTAGAACATTTATACATGTAAGACAGTGTCTTCTAGCAGTCTGCGTCATGCCTAACAAATATGGGCAGAAGTCTGGAAAAAACAACAAACGATCTGCTAAAATTCTGACATTTTGTTAGTATTTATGCACATCTTCTTAAATAACCACTTCCTCTGGACCGGATCCACTACTTAGTTTTTGATGATGCTTTGTGAAATACAAGCAAGGTCCAAGACGACAGTAGCAGGTGGGATACTGTTTTGTTGAGAATATTACATTATAGGAGAGGAAGTCCTTGACTGTGCAGTAAGAACTCTCTAGCCACTGTGGTGAGAACTATCCCATGGACTGTGTACTGCTGTCCAGTTTTATCCTACAAAAACACTCAGCAGTTTCTTTTAATAGCCACCCAGGTGATATAATTAGGTTTGCTGCAATACAGTCAAAAATTAAATACATTAACATAAAGGTGGATGTGCTATCAGAGGGAAAAAGCTGAAGGTTGTGATTAGGTCAGGAAACAATACACTGAAGATAGTTACCAGGAACAGCATCATTTATTCCATGTAAAATAAATAAATAAAGACATAAAAAATTCTATTAACTAAATAATGACACTCACAGCAGTGGATCAAAAATGAGAAATGTTCTCCAAGCATAGCAAAGCATATTATATACACACACTTGTGTATGCGTATATAATAGAGACCCGTCTAGCTATGCATTGGACCTCCGTTGGCCTTCAGAACCTCAGAAAACTGTCATGGCATAGATTCCATTAGGTGTTTAAATCATTCTGCATGAATATCTGTCCACGCGTACAAGCTAGGACAAGACGAGACAACTTTACTCATATAGCACATTGAAAAGACATCAAGTGTCAACCAAAGTGCTTCACAATCAAATAAAACAAATGAACAAATACTCAAAGTTAAGACCCAAACAAGATTAGAAAAATATAACTAATAAAATAAACCAATAAAATGGAGAAAACCAATAAAAAACAACAAACAGTGCACTACAAAATCTACAAATTCAAATAAATCCGTTTTTTTTTTTTTTTTTCCCCTAATTTCTAATGTGGATGAAGACTGTAAAATGGCAGGCTGTTCCAGATTTTAGGTGCAGTGACTGATTTGAGTCAAAGCAGACCAAGTCAGATATATAGTTAGGTGCCGTACCATACAAAACAAAATATAAAGGATAGCTTGTTGCAGTTGGTGCAAATCATATGGAGTTACTGACATGCTCTGAACAGCCCATTCCAAGTCGTCCCAGAGATACTCAACAGGAGGCCACGGAAGCCTCAGGACTGTGGTGGCCTAGCGGTTAAGGTACTGGACTCTGGACCAGAAGATCCAGGGTTCAAATCCCACATCTGCCAAGCTGCCCACTGTTGGGTCCTTGAGTAAGTTTCTTAACCCACAATTGCTTGGATTGTAAGACTGGATATCAATTGTAAGTCGCTCTCGATAAGGGCATCTGCTAAATGCTGTAAATGTAAATGTAACTCAGTGTCATGTTCCTGGAACCAGTCTATGTCTATACAACCCTTGTGGCATGGTCTTTCTGAAAGTGTCCCTCTGCCATAGGGTAAACAGCTGCCATTAAGGAATGGACTTGGTTGGTCATAACAATTAAGTAAGCCCTACTGTCCAAACGTCCATCAACAGGTATCCAAGGACCCAGGAAACATTGAAAACATTCCCTGCACCATTACTCCACCTCCACCAGCCTGAAACGTTGGTACCTGACAGGAAATGTGTTTGGTGCTTTGTTCTGTTTACCTTAAACAGCAATGACACTCGAACTGCTTGTCTGTTGTTATTGGCCATCTGTAAGGTCTAAGGACCAACGCATTGTGTATTCGGACGTTAGGTGGAGCACCAGCATTGTATTCAGCTGCAATTTGCTTCAGAACAATTATTTTCCTCTGACTGATTTCATCATCATGTCCACAGGATCACCTTTTGCTGGATGTTTTCCCTCTAACACCATTCTCGGAATATTCTCGACACTGCTGCATGAGAAAATCCCACAAGATTGGCAGTGTTTGAAATACTGTAAGAATGAAACTAATACATCCAGTCAAATACATCTGTGGTAATAGTTCAATAAAACAGAAACTAAGTAAATATTAACACATAAATACAATACTGAATAAAATACACAAAGGGTTTCTAAATACTGCTGGCCACATAATGCATGTAAACCCAATCTTATTTTGATTTGGCAAGACACGCACACAGCTCTTACTCACGCCGAGCTTGCGCAACGAAGTTAATGTGAATTATTAGTTCAAATGTCACATCCATAACACTGAATAGAATAGCCTGACTAAAAGCCTTCGCCTATTCATTTTTTTTTGGAACAGCTTTCTATTGATTTTCCAAAGTTTTAGTGTTCGGCTTTTGATGAGTGTATTACATCTGATTGCTTCCAAGCTCGGACTGCTGTTTGGCCTCTGAAATGTAGCCAGTGATATAATGTAGAGAGAAATGATCAATGACCTAATAAAACAAAGGGCGCAGACACCTCAGATGCAATATCATGACTGATCTGTATTGACAGCAGGTCAGTCCAAACACACATATCGAATCGCAGTAAGTACGCATATTCATGACATCCACACTAGTGATCTACCGGAAAGGATTTCACCAGTCAGACAGTGCCCTCAGTATGTATTAATGCTCAGCTCTCTCTCTCTCTCAGTACTGGAGTACAGCACTCATTCTTCAGCTCTCCACCATATAACGCCGTCTCGCCTCAGATCAATAATAATCTCCATCTCATCCACCGCTCCTCTAACACTGGCCCCTTCATCCCGCCATCCATTCTCACAGCCACTTCTGCCTCCTACACCAGCAGATAATAGTACTGAGATTTTCCCTTTGTAGAATATTCTCCAATGCCGAGTGCGTCAACAACAGATGTTGGCACTTAACTGAGCTACTGTACTAGTGGTTCCCAAACTTTTCCTGCAAGTTGCCTCCCCTGTTTGTAGATGAGAATATTTTTGAATCCCCCACCCACCGACAAGAACGTGCATGTCTTTGGTATCCAACCTACACTGGAATTTACATCACGCATTGTAATTCATGTAATACTGCAACTCTTCACGAACGAAACTTATTGACAAAAATAGTGACAAATCACCTTTACAGTAGAATTACTTCAAGAGTGTATTGTGTATCTGAAATTTGTACTGTGTGACAGCATTCATTCAACATATTTCCTCAGAATTGCTTCCCTGCACCAAATTGGCTTTAAAACTTAACAAGCTCCCTGACAGGAAAATGCCTCATTCATGGACTTGCTGTCACAATAGCTCCGCCCCCACTTTGGGCTCCACTGTACTGTACAATGGTATGATGTATGTGTAACAGAAAAACTTTAGAAACAGAAAATAGTTGTACATCTATACAATTATCATTGATCACAAGAGTTATAAACTGACACAAGTATAGCCCATCTAAGACCGCGGTCAAGCTATCCGCGCTTCAGAGATTCACAGTCAAGCCATCCGCACTTGAAATCCGAATGCGCCTATATACGCGATATTACGGTATTGCGCTGCTTGCTACAAGCTGACGCTGCTTAAGCACAGAGAAACAGACTAACATGTTTTTAACAGTTTGGATAGACTTTATCATTGTTTTAAAGGGTTTTGGTGTAGAAAGCCACTTTAAGTACATATTAAGTACACAATATTTCATAATTGAACTAGTTTACTTGCATTATTACATTAAAATCAATAATATATTTAATAGCTTAAAAATCACTGTGTAAAATGGTTTTCATATATAATAGGCTATAAAGTCTATATATAAAGGCTATGTCCACACGTACACGGGTATTTTCTAAAACGGGGTTTTCAAATTCGTTTATAAAAAAACATCGCTTCCATGGACATCGTGTGATGGATATAGTAGTGACCTCCGTAGCGCATTCTGACGCCTCTGTTCTTCAGTGTAATGAAAAAGTAATAATTGTAAATTTATTTGTAGATTTGTAACAAGTTCGGTCAGCAGTGTTACAGCTGGCACTATTTTGGCTACGTCCGCTATTGCACAAAATCGCCTCATGTAAACCAAGGAGATAACGGCGCACAAAGTGACGTTACAAGCAAGAAACTCCTGAAAATCTTCACCCTGGAAGGAGTTTTGCAAAAAGTCCGTTTTCAGTGACCTAAAACCCCGTTTTTGTGTGGATGAACGGTCACAACGCATAGAAAAAAGCTACGTTTTTAAAAAACACCCGTGTTCGTGTGGACATAGCCTAAAATTAACAGCTTTACCCATTTTCCATGTGGCTTACAAGACACACAAAAAAGGGAGTTTGATTTCAGTCGCACAGTTCTGATCCGAACCTCTCAAGAACAGCCGGAAATGAAAGAGAACACCCATACTGAGCAAAGCAAATATCTGACATAGGGAGAAAAATCAAGTAACACAAGCAACCCTCTGTAGCACCTTAAAATGAAACCGTAGTAAGTCATATGGCCTACACTGCTCCACTGATGGCCTGAAAAGTATGGCACTGAGCGCTCGAACGACGCTGAGTTATTGGTGCAGCACTCTCCAGGTGCAGTGTGTGTCTCTGTGTGCATCTCTGCCTTCTCTCTGTCTGGTTGTGTGTCCATTTACAATGGCAAATCAGAAAATTGGGACAGTATAAAAAATGCAAATAAAAAAAAAACGTGTTCCTTTCATTTACTTTGGCATTTACTTAATTGCAGACAGTATGAACCCAAAATATTTCAAGTTAAAAGGCGTTTTGGCACAGAGGATACCAAGCGATTGAGGGTTGCAGGTGTTATTTTGTCCCATTCTTCCTGCAAACACGACTTGCGTTGTGCAACAGAACGTGGTCATGTTTGTTGCATTCTTTTCAGGACTGCAGGCAAGCCAGTGCAGAACACATCCTTTTTCCACAGCCAATACTTTGTAATGTGTGCATCACAGAAGTAAAAATGAGAGGGCACTGACAAAACCCCATTCCATGACAGACCCCTGTCTACTGGACTTATTACTGATGGCAGTCTGGATATACCTTTTTTGTCTTTGATCATGGTGTCCATTTCTTCCAAAAAAGGAACAGTGTAATGGTCTATCCCAGATACCTCTAAGCCCAGAGAAGTTGACGCTGCTTCTGGACGTGATGTACATAAGCCCTTCTTTTTTGCACAGTAAGGTTTTAAGTGCCATTTGCGAATGTAACTATGTATTGTAGGTATTTCAATAATTTTCTCACACATTTGCAGACAAATTGGAGATACTCCACCCATCTTTGCTCCTCAAAGACCCAGACCTTCATGGATACATCGCCTGTTTGAAATTCCATTATTATTATTTGTAACCTGATTACTAGTTCTAAATGACATTTATTTGCATCTATCATACAGTCCCAACTTTTTCTGATTTGGGGTTGAATGTGTGTGCCCCTCCATCTCTCTGGGTCTTCGTTTCTGTTTCTCTCTCTCACTCTCTCTCTCTCTCTCTCTTAATCTGAAGTCTTAGTGTCTGTCTGACTCTCCTACTGTCTCCCCCTTGGTCCAAATCTTGCCCTCTCTGTCTGTGTTGCCTGTGTTGCCTGAGAAGCATCCTATTAGTCATGCATTTATAGCCTGACTGGACTGGGATTGTCAATAATGTTTTGCTAAATCATAAAAAAAAAACGAGTTGCAGTGGCACCTCCCAACTCCAGACATCCACCTAAATGTACTTTGTCTGTGCAGGTTTTCTCCTAATACTCTTCTTGCAAACCAAATATGAATGTGTTAGGTCAGTTGGCATCTCTGATGTGCACTTGTGACATCTCTAATGTGTGTATACTCAGAATGGTATAATAAAGGGACTGTGGTAGCCTAGCAGTTAAGGTGCAGGACTCTGGAGCAGAGGTCAAATCCCACCTCTACCAAGCTTCCACTGTTTGGTCCTTGACCAAGGCCCTTAACCCACAAATCCTTGGATTGTAAGACTGTACAAGTTATAAGTCACTCTGGATAAGGGCGTCTGCTAAATGACATAAAAGTAAATCTAAAAACGTCCTGTCAGCAGCAGGTCTACCAATGGAAACACCTTGTTGATAAGAGAGGTAAACAGATTACCATACTCCAATTGTAATGAACAGAAAAGCATCTCAGAATGCACATCTTTAAACCTCGTGGCAGATGGGCTACAACGGCAGAAGACCACAGAAAGCCTCAGAAAGCTGAGGCTGCAGTGGGCACAGATTAACAAAAACTGGACATTTCAAGACTGGCAAAACATGGTCTGATGAATTTCGGTTTCTGCTCAAGCACACAGATGGTAGGGTCAAAATTTGGCACCAACAGCATGAATCCAAGGATCCAGTCTGCCTCATCTCAAAAGTCCAGGCTGTTGGAGGTGGAGCAATGGTGTAGACAATGTTTTGTTGGCATACTTTGGGTTCGTTAATAGCAGTCAATCATCTCTTGAATTATTATTATATAGAAGAAGTATTGCTGCTGACCCATGTGCATCCATTTATAGACAGTTTACCCAATGCATGTCTTTGGATTGACGATTTACCTCAGAGTCTGATGGGGGAGTCTATAAAGAGGAATAGCCTCATATTTCTCCTGTATTCTCCAAGCTTATAAGATGTTACATGGGAAGACTAAGTGCTAAAGAGATTGGTAAAAGGAGGTGGTACAAAGTAATAAACGCAAGTATGACAACAATTGTGGCACTTTGGTGGTTATGGTTTTGTTAAACAGTTACTGATGAGGGATTTTTTTTCCTCATAGTAAAATGAACTTCATTAAAGGTTGGATTTTTTCTCATTTTTCCAGTGTGATTAAGCTAATTCATAACTGTGGTAGCCTAGTGGTTAAGGTACTGGACTCTGGCCTAGAAGGTCCAGGGTTCAAATCCCACCTCTGCCAAGCTGCCACAGTTGGGTCCTTGAGCAAGACCCTTAACCCACAATTGCTTGGATTGTAAGATTGTATCAATTGTAAGTCGCTCTGGATAAGGGCGTCTGCTAAATGCTGTAAATGTAAATGTAAATAACTCTGTTTCCTCACCTTTACCAGCGGTGCCAGTAACTGTGGAGAGGACTGTACATCTGACCAAGGATTTGGGGAATCCAGTTTGGCAGATTCATTCATTCATAGAAAAAATCAAGGCCATTCCAACTTACACAGTGGAGCTGCGGTATTAAAGAAGTACAAGGTTTAAAAGGAAAATAAATTGTGAAGTAGTAAACGGAACACAGGTGAATGCTGCTCAAGGGTAGGCTTACAACATGAACAAATATAAACAAATTTTTTACAGATTCCTCCTTGGATAAAATAAATACGTCTCAAAAAGAGCGAGTGTGCGGTTGTGAATGTCTGTGTGTGTGTGACATAGCAATGACGCCATGTACAATACACATCTTACAATAAGACTGCTTTAAGGGAAATCTTTTGTCCTGTCCGTCCACAGGTGAGTAAAGTATCTGCTGCATTAAAATCTTGAAATCATTCAGAAACATCTTTAGCAGACAGAGCCTGAATGTCTGACTCACATCTCCAGAAACAACTGTTTTGTTCTCAACTACAAACAAACCATTATAAACATTTCCGCTGAATTTCAGAAACAGTTTCCTGCGCCTGGCCCCTGAAGTAGAACCATGGATGACATTTCACGTTATACCTCTTATTGCTGTTTACAGAGCCACCTTTTTAAAGGTCACGGTGTCCCTCATTTAAAAATGCCACAAAAATAGAATGGAATAAGCCAAGCTGTGATTGTTATAATGACATAGTCACATGAGTAGTTCATTCCTTATACAGAGTAGCTGAGCCCATACATGCTGAGATTCTGGTATATAGCAATGGTACTGAAGTTGGTATTATTTCATGCAATAACGTTACCTACTGGTCACCTCACAGCTCTATAGACCCGAGTGCAAGTCCCAGCCCAGCCACCACCTGTATGGAGTGTTCATGTTCTCCCTTTATCTGTATTTTCACTTATTTCATGTATTTACTGATTATTATTATTGCATTACATTCCTTTGGTTTATTCATGCTCTCTAATCATTAATTACATCAAATATAGCTGTAAAAAACAATAATTTGGGGGTTGGGAACGTATTAATCCTACTGGCATTACTTCCATTGGAGCAATTTGATTCTTCAAACAAATCAAACAGTTCGAACGGCCTTCTGGAACCAATTAAGCTCGAACTCCGAGGTCCCACTGCACTCGTTTTCATAGCAGATATACAGGCTACTAATTTACCAACCTGTACAGTAGCCTGGCTTGGTTGTGCTCAATTGGTCATGCATCAATTTCTGATCCCCAAACCATCTACTGCCCCTGGCCCAAGTGGTACTGGACAAATGAGTCCTTCCCCAGAGCAGACCGTGTGTGCTGGTCCCAGTGCAAGCACTTCCCTCCGTCTCTATTCCAATGTTAACGCTACTGTGGGTGATGGGGAGCATGGTTTGAATGACATCACTTGTGTAGCCCATGTGTCCATGTGTAGCCAAGGTCCTCAAGCATTCAACCCAAGTTCTTCTCCCGTGTAGACAGTTTGGAGCCACAAACAATAAAGACATGATATTTCCATTCAGATCTTCACCGGCATGTTTGGAAAGATAGGGTTGCTGGGGAATCATTAAGTCATTATGCTAATTACATCCACTACAGCACACTAGACCCCCCTTGTGCACCATCACATGATACCCTCCAAAAAATTTTCACTGCACTCCCAGTCACTCCGTTTCATACTACCTTAGGCCAAGTGTTAATTGCTACAATATAAAATGAGCAAGCATTAACTTATAATTAAGCACTCAATAAAATTAAGCAGAGGTTTGTACAAAACAATTTCTACTTCTGTTAATTTCTAATTTTCATTTCCGTTATAGCGGGTTAGAGGTTCTAGACGTGGGAAGGGAGACCTAAAATACCCTCACATTATAGCAGTAGTTCAGATCGACTTTGTGCATGTAATTAGTTACATTGTGATTCAAGAGTTGACTTACTGGTACCAAGGCACGATCATGTATGAGGAGGAGCCTGCGTGTGTAGGCGTGTGCGTAGGTGCGAGAGAGGTCAGGACTATACGTTTGATTCAGCATGAGTGTGTGCGCCCCATCAACCGTGCGTTCAGCACCCTTTGATGGTGCATTAGTGGGAAGATGCAGTGACCCGGCTCACTTGGCTGTACTTTTGGTTTCCATTAGGCAGAGTTATGGCGATGCAGACGGGGCTCGAGGGCACTTAAGCGGGTGATAAATACACACGTGCAGTAAAACAAGGCCAGTCAGTGTCAGTTCAGGGACATATTGCATTCTAATCAGTCACACAAAATCTCCCCACACGTACACACACACACACATTGTACATATGGATACCAGTTATATAACGTTGACCTACTGCAAAATGTTGTGAGTCAAACGCATCAATAGTGAATTGTTGAGGTGTAGAATGTTTGTTTCTTTGCATCTCAGCAATTTTATGTATGAATGTAATTATGAATGTAATTATGTGTGAATGTAATTATGATTTAGGTAAGTGGTTAAAATATTAGAGCAAAAGGATACATTTATTAGGGAAAACTGTACAATTGAAAGGAGGCTCTAGCACCCCGTTGGGTCGCCTCTAGCCTGGATACAACAGCTTCCGTATGGTACCTTGTGGCACATTTTTCCCCATATATGTTGCAGCTGGGTTTGTAGGTCCTGCACAGTTGTAGGTTGCAGTAGCTGGCATCCCAGCTGGATCCATAAATGCTCAATTGGCATTAAATCTGGTGACCATGCAGACCAAGGAAGTGTAACATTCCTGGGAAACCATTGTGTGTAGGCGAGCATTATGCTGCTGAAAAATGCCAGTCGGAAGCCCTGCTATGAGAGGCGGCACATGGCTGCAGGATGTCCTACACATATCGCTGATCTGCTAGTGTCCCTCGTATCACTACTTTGGGTGACTGACTGTTGTATGTGATGGCTCCCCAGATCATCACACCAGCAGTTGGGACAAACTCCACAGCTACCACACTCACCACGAGGCCTCCATACTCGAACCTGATCGTCGCCGGATCCCAACCAGAACCTAAAGACGATATGGTTCCAGTAGTAGTCCAGGTTTCTCGTTTATGACATCACTGAAAACAAAGACAGTAATCTGGGTGCATTATTTTTTTTTTTGTAGTTGGGTCATGCACCATACAGGGATGACTGGCCATGTCTGAGGGAGGCGAGGCTAGGAAGGGAATCAACCCCCAGTCTTGCCACAATGACCCCTGTCATTGCCCTGCAGTCAACTGGCACCCTGTCCTTTCCAATTTCCCAGCTGATGCACCACTATTTCAGCAGATTGTATTACTTATTAAAACTTAAAAAAACCTAATACTTTAACACTAAAATGGAAAAAGCAACTAATTTTCTAGCCAGGCAAAAGCCCACTCACTGGCCCACCCCCCAATGTGAAGCATTAGGCATCTATTGTCTTGGTAATGACACAATCACCCCACATCCACAGAATGTTTCACTGAATCTCTCACATCATTCCTGCTTCCAGAGTTAGAATTCACATATGCCCAATTTCTTCTAATAACGTGTATGCAAGATTTAAAATACAGACATGTCAAACGAACTCGCATTCTCTTTGAGGGGGTCCAAAGGCAACCAGGCTGCTGGCATAACTGTGTAGACTCATGTACATCTGATTCCTCATGTTAACTGGCATTTCCCTGCCAGCTAACAGTCAACAATTAGCAAAAACCAAACATTTAGAGTACCACGGCGATACAAAACGCACACCATGTTTCATCTCAAGTGTCATCGTGTGCCGAGTCTGTGCTAAAATGGAAAACCAGCATCACGATAACGTGTATCATCTCCAGAAGGATCTGTTAACCTACAAACTGAGATGTAATAGGTTCAGGTAGAGTCCTGCTTCGAACACAAGGACTCTCCAGCAGAAGCTGAAAACGAGAGGGCTGGAGTGAATTTAAAACTCATTTCAAAATGCTTTTACACCATGTGTAATGTCAGCAAGTGGCAGACAGACAAACAAGAGTGCAGTCTTATTCAAAAGTCACGTTCTCTTCATCAATGCAAATACAGTATATAATTTCTCCACATAATAATGAACCATTAACAAGTCAATTAAGGTCTGAGTCCTCACACAACACACTAAATGGATCATCTGGAAAGGTGCCCAAGCTTTTGCAGGCGCCAGAAATTTTGGTTTAATTACATCTAATACGGCCAGCATGGTGGCGCACTGGTTAGCGCTGCCACCTCACCCCGAGACCCTGGTTCAAGTCGCAGCCCAGTCGCTGCATATTTTCCCGCGTCTGCTGGGTTTCCTGAGGGTAATCTGGTTTAATCCCACATTCCAAAGACATGTTTTATGAGGCATCAGTAAAGTGTCCCAATGTGAGTGAGTGTGTGAGTGCATAGGCCTAGACTTCCATGTCCTTTAACACTGGGTTTATTGACTTTCATTTCTGAGGTCATGTCTTCTAAAGCATCAGGGGGCTATCAGCCAACTGTTGTTACGTGTGCTATATCTCTGTGTGTATATAGCATATTCACACACGTACACTTAGCAGACCCCCTTATCCAAATCGACGTTGGATTGGAGTTGATGGTTAAGGACCACTATTTCAGTCCATGTGATACTTGGGTAGATGGAGTCACCCACTAGAATAATACTAGTATTGTTGTATTCCAACTTAAAATGTATGATGATGCACAGTAACCCCTACAACAATTGTTTAAACTATTTCAACACAAGAAAGAAAAATGTGGTGGCACTACTGTTACACTACACTACTGTTAAGGACCTTGATCAAAGGGTGGGGTTTGGATTCGCAACAAACACACTGTTTGTAGTACGAAAAGACTGTAGTCTTGAGCACTGAATCCTATCTGGAATTTGTCTGTAATGTCAGTTACACAGACTTTTGCAATATGTTAAGAACCTGATTTACTTGAAAGGTTAACTCAAGGTTACATCAACTCAAGGTTAGTCATATATATCATGAGGTCAGGGGCCAATTTAGTGTAATCAATTACCGTATTTTTCGGACCATAAGGCACACTTAAAATCTTTTAACTTTCTCAAAAATCGACAGTGCGCCTTTAAATGCGGTGCGTCTAATGTATGAATTAATTCTGGTTGTGCTTTCTGACCTAGAACTGATTGTAGATGGTACACGGCGCTCATAAATCTGTCAAAATGTTTTAGCACGGTCTTGGCAAGTTACGAAGCTTAAGGCAACCATAGTGCGCAGCATAGCGGAGTAATACGGTATGTGCTTCAGCATTAGGGTACGTGCATTCATTCATTTATTTTCGAAGCGGATTTCAAACACAACGCTATCAGTCACGCAGTACAACATGGACATAGAGGAGCTGCGAGAGAATTCAACATTAACGAATCAATGATACGGAAGTGGAGGAAGCAAGAAGACGCCCTGCGCCAGGTAAAGACCAAACTGAGCTTCCGACGGAACATAAGAGTTTTGTTTCATTTCATGCGTCTTATAACCCGGTGCACTTTATGTATGAAAATATACCCGTTAGCAGCCGATCGTTGATATTGCGTCTTATAATCCGGTGCGCTTTATGTATGAAAAATACAGTAACCTAATGCATGTCTTTGGACTGTGGGAGGAAACCGAAGTACCTGGAGTAAACCCACGCAGACACGGGGAGGATATGCAGACAGATAGAAAAGACCCAGATCGCTTCACCCTGGGACCAAACCCAGGACCTTAGAGATAATAATCCAAAAAAATTAATTTATATACACGTGTGGCATGATTTATAAAAGAATCCCAGGCACACTCATCTGTTCCCAATCTCAGATGCCCAAATCCACGTTTTCCAATTTGCTAAAATGTGCCAATCACAGGAGCCACACAAGGCCAGGATGGCAAAAGCACATGAGAACGAGTATCTGAACAAAATTAACCAGCCGTCATATTGTTTCAGGGAGCGCGAGAGAGGTTTACAGTGCTGTCATATCTCCATCTGAGGGCTATTTGTCAAGCGTCGGGAAGGAATTGGGTGGAAAAGCTTTGCATACTGACAGGAGAGCTGTTTTGTGGCACAATGTTTAGAACAGTGCGAAAATATATACAAACCATGCAGAGACTGTAAGCGCCATAAAACGAGAAGCTAAGTGTAGCAAGTGTTTATTGTAGTGCAAGATGTGGGTACTGATCTGAATCTAGAACCCATGCCAGTACCTGTGTCATGTCCTATTGAGAACCAGGCTTGAATGGTATCGGAAGGGTAAATTACATGTAGAAATTCATTACAGGTAAGCGCCCTTTAACAACATTCGTTCGCTTTAATGCCCATGAGAACTTCATCAGCCAGTTTTACCGTGCTAGTTGGAAGCACAACTTGATAGTGCTGTGATGCCCTTAAACACAAATGCTGTTCCAATGTTCTATGTACTTTAAAGCCTATGAGACACAACCCCATGCACGCACACTACACATGTACAAAATCTGTGGCAGCACATAATAATGATGTTGCTCTGATTTTTTTCTGTTGCTTTTCACTACTCTCTCACACAGCGCTGGAATTAGAACGGCACTTGAAAGACTGTGTCACGCTTTCTAGGGTGCCAACTTCTCTTGTTGGCCAGGCCACAAAACCCTCAATTATATTCCACCCCCTCAAAACAATCACCGACCAAATTCTAAAGGTAACAATCAGCATGAAATTCTCCTGCTTATTTCCCCCCCCATTAGGCTATGTATTCTTCCTTTTGATCTTACCCACGCCAAGCCATTTGCCAAAATGATTTCTCCTGCCAATACAAACACTGAATATAGTACTTCAGAGTGAAGAGACAGAGTGCACCTTCAAAAACATGTGTACTACAGAAAAACAGAGAAATGTACAGATCTTACTTACTAAGCTTTAAAATGCTGTTATGCAAAATAAACTACTGATGTACAAATTGGTTTGTAATTCACAAACACAGAGCAATTTTGGATTTTGCACTGCTTATTTCATGCACGCAAATCAAATTGCATTCGCCCATCTTGCTAACTAGCTTAGCTGCCGCTATGGCTCTGTCCCACGCTCTCCTTTGCTCTATTCAGCTAGTCGTGACAGTGAGCTATAAACATTTACTGCCACATTTTTCATGCAGTCATGATTCAAAGAGTTTACTAGTTTATAACGTTGATCGCATTGGACATGTTCCAGCATGGATTGTACTCCATCCCTTTAATGGGCTGTAGCTTTCTCCATATTGATGGTAGCAGCAGATTCACTTAAAAGTGTGTCAATATACATTTTTCATGGAAAAGTATATGGATAAAGCTGAGTTGCAATGGAAGCAAAGCGTCCTCCAGTATTGTTCTTAACGTACGTAAACAAAACAATTCAGGATTCAGACCTGTGCCCTGTTTTTTTGTGGTCCACTGTGGTCCCACTGTTCTCCACATAACAGACATTCAAACACTCACTGGCCACTCATTAGGGGCACTTTGCTAATACCGGGTTGGACCCTCTTTAGTCTTCAGGTCTGCCTTTAAGTGAACTCATGGCATGTTCAAGAAGCCCAGATGATTTGAGCTTTGTAATATATCACGTAGAAGATGGTACACTGTGGCCATAAAGAGATGGATATGGTCAGCAACAATGCTCGCATAGGCTGTGGTGTTTAAAATGAATGGTCAATATAGATTAAGGAGCCCAGATTGTGCCAAGAAACTATCCCCCACACCATTACACCACCACCACTAACCTGAAAGTTTGATGCATATCTGCCTAAAAAATGCATGACCAGAGCTACAAGAGTGACAAAATGCAGACACCACCAGCCTCTAAATCTACGTAAATTAAATCTAATTGCTAGAGGTGGATCATCCTCACTCACGCGGGGAAAGACATCAATTTGCAAACTATGCAGGAAAATCGGTTCCAATTACAGATAGCTAGACAAACTAACTTGTTGCACCATCTGTGTGTTTAAAGTAGCATCTACTTATTTTGTACTTATTTTGTCAAAAGCACACATCATCCGTCGTACCTGATATATTTGTCATTGACTATGTATTGACCGTGCAACACCGTGAACCTGACGCCCATCTCAAACTGGAGAGATTCTAACAGCATGTCATGAGGCCAGGTTTCCTGTATTTTCACTCCTTCCACACTAAAACCTCATAGGATATACCAACTATAGTTTTCTTAAAATTCCTCCAGTGATGTTACAATGTGTTGCTAGAAGGTACGTGTCTTCATAGTTCAGCTGGTGATTCATGTGTGATGTAACACATGGAAAAACAGTGCAATAATAGTCAGAGCCTCTGTCCAAAAAAATATCAAGAATCCATTCAAAACACACAGGCCGGCCCTCATCACCTTATTTCCCGTCACACCACA
Source organism: Ancistrus triradiatus (assembly GCA_025084515.1). Lineage (NCBI taxonomy): Eukaryota > Metazoa > Chordata > Actinopteri > Siluriformes > Loricariidae > Ancistrus > Ancistrus triradiatus. The sequence goes on from JAJAGP010001899.1 coordinate 138,492, forward strand.
GTTTTCACTTTTCACTGTCAGTCACAGCCCCTGCCCTGCGGAGGAATTAAGTTCTGATGCCGTGCCCCCCCCTCCCTGCTCTAGTCTCATATCAGGATGTATTAGCAAATAGTATGCTCAGGCACTTGAAGCCCCAGTGCTGGAGCTAACGCAAAAACCATCAACAGCAGCAGATGGGCCACAGTACCACACAGCTATGGCAGTAATGGTGTCGCAGCTGCTGATAGACAAAATGAATCTTCTTCCATATGCACAGCTTTGGCCTCTTTGTTGGCATATACGCAAAAGTGCAGGATTTTTTAACTATAAATAGTGAAACAGTTCCAAGTGGTTGGTATATGTTTGATTCATCTACATATATTTGGTGGACGGTGGTAGAGTGGTGCTTGAAAGTTTGTGAACCCTTTAGAATTTGTTTATGTTTCTGCATAAATATGATCTAAAAACATCATCAGATGTCACACAAGTCCTAAAAGTAGATCAACAGAACCCCAGTTAAACAAATGAGAGACAAAAATTATACTTTGGTCATTTATTTATTGAGGAAAATGAATCCAATATTACATATTAGTGAGTGGCAAAAGTATGTGAACCTCTAGGGTTAGCAGTTCATTTGAAGGTGGAAATTAGAGTCAGGTTGTTTTCAATCAATGGGTGGACAATCAGGTGTGAGTGGGCACCCTGTTTTATTTAAAGAACAGGGATCTATCAAAGTCTGCTCTTCACAACACATTTGTAGAGGTGTATCATGGCATGGATTTCTGAGGACCTCAAAAAACGAGTTTGTTGATGCTCATCAGGCTGGAAAAGGTTACAAAACCATCTCTAAAAGAGTTTGGACTCCACCAATCCAGTCAGACAGATTGGGTACAAATGGAAGAAATTCAAGACCATTGTTACCCTCCCCAGGAGTGGTCGTCCCACAAAGATCACTCCAAGAGCAAGGCATGTAATAGTTGGCGAGGTCACAAAGGACCCCCAGGGTAACTTCTAAGCAACTGAAGGCCCTCTCTCAACATTGGCTAATTTTAATGTTCATGAGTCCACCATCAGAAGAACACTGAACAACAATGGTGTGCATGGCAGGGTTGCAAGGAGAAAGCCACTGCTCTCCAAAAAAGAACATTGTTGCTCGTCTGCAGTTTGCTAAAGATCACGTGGACAAGCCAGAAGGCTATTGTAAGAATGTTTTTGTGGACGGATGAGACCACCAAAAATAGTTTTTGGTTTAAAAGAGAAAAATGTTATGTTTGGAGAAAGGAAAACCCTGCATTCCAGCATAAGAACCTTATCCCATCTGTGAAACATGGTGGTGGTAGTATCATGGTTTGGGCCTTGCTGCATCTGGCAGGACGGCTTGCCATCATTGATGAAACAACGAATTCTGAATTATTTCAGAGAATTCTAAAGGAAAATGTCAGGACATCTGTCCATGAACTGAATCTCAAGAGAAGGTGGGTCATGCAACAAGACAACAAGCCTAAGCACACAAGCCGTTCTACCAAAGAATGGTTAAAGAAGAATAAAGTTCATGTTTTGGAATGGCCAAGTCAAAGTCCTGACCTTAATCCATTCAAAATGTTGTGGAAGGACCTGAAGCGAGCAGGTAATGTGAGGAAACCCACCAACATCCCAGAGCTGAAGCTGTTCTGTACGGAGGAATGGGCTAAAATTCCTCCAACTGATCAACAGTTACAGGAAACGCTTAGCTGCAGTTATTGCTGCACAGGGGGGTCACACCAGATACTGAAAGCAAAGGTTCACATACTTTTGCCACTCACTAATATGTAATAATGGATCATTTTTCTCAATAAATAAATGACCAAGTATAATATTTTTGTCTCATTTGTTTAACTGGGTTCTCTTTATCTACTTTTAGGACTTGTGTGAAAATCTGATGATGTTTTAGGTCATATTTATGGAGAAATAATAATACAATACTAGTACGAAGCCACAGTGGTCAAGTGAGTACAAACTTTTCCTTTTACTGTCTCTGGTTGTGTCCTAAAAGTGTCTGTGTGCAATGCATTTATGAAGAGTTAATGCAATGCCTTACCCTGTTGTATTTAAAGAATGGGGGCCTAAGCATCACAACACGTTTGTGGAAGTGCATCATGTGGAAGCAACTAACAAAGGAGATTTCATTTTGAGGACGTCAGAAAAAAACTTTTTGATGCTCATCAGGCTTACCAGGCACTGCATTTCAATTTTTAATTTGAAATCCTGCTTATACCCCAGCAGTTCCCCTGTGCCCTCAAGGAGTCTCGGGTTAGGACGATGTAAAACGTAAATCTCCATTTCATTACTTCAATCAAAACTGTACCTCTCTAGAGATTATCTGAGATATGATCTTGATAAGGCAGGAAAACAGGAGGGAGGAAGCCTTGCTGTGTCGCACTATGCCAATCCAACTTCGCTGACAGCGAGAAGAGAATGCTTAGGCCCCAGACAATGCAATTTTCAATTAACCTTAATTGAATCACCGAATGCTTCGTTTACCGATGGGTAGCCAACAAATCGCCCACCGCTCCCAGCTGCCACGGAGCGCACAAAATGAGTCCAACAGCAAGGTGTGCGGAAACGCTCTACGGGGAATCCAGCGCTACCAGGAGGACACATGTTGGAAGCTTATTAAAACTGTGGGAAGATGGAGGACTTGGTAAAAACATGATGAGAGAACAAGTTCTAACACTCTGGCAGCAAATGGATCAGCATCTGGGTGTTTATCTGCTTCTGCAGGCACACTTAAAACTCGTATCTCGGTGACAAGCGTAAACATGACAGCCTACTTAGAAGTTTGTCTGTTTTTTTTTAATCTGACGTCTCTCTGGGAGGTTTAATCTCTGGTATGTCATTAAGCGCATCCATCAAGAAGAGCAGCCGCCAAGTGAAATCTAAGCCATCCAAAATCTTTGACAAAACTCCAGCTTGGGCTTTTATGCTATAAATGGTGGCTTAGTTGTTCTGGCTGTGGACTGCTCAAGTTCAAGCTCCAACTAGCTGCCACTGTTGGGCTCTTGGGCAATCCGTTCAACTGCTCAGCTCAGTTGTATACTACTGTAGATAAGGGTGTCTGATCATTTTAAGTATTCTGTTCCATGCTGAGACTGTAAGATATACATTACTCTAGGTGTAAAATTTAAGGCTAAACAACAAAGTATTCAAATTCTTGTGCACACAACCAAGAAGGATTGAGTCCACTTGGAGAAATGCTAATTTCCAGAACAGGCAATGCAGTATCACCTTTTAAACAGTTTAAACCGTTAAGTAGGTAAATCCAAAGGGGCTCTACTAGTAGAAAGCCACAATCATGAACCCTTGAATCAGTATCTGACCCCCAGTACAGCAATTACTGCGACTAATCATTTCCAGTCCTGCACATCAGCTTGGAGGAATTTTAGCCCATTCCTCCATACAGAACAGCTGTGGGATGGTGGTGGGTTCCTCACATGAACTGCTTCTACAACAGCTTTGAATTAAGGTCAAGATTTTGACTTTGCCTTTTCAAAACATCAACTTTATTCTTCTTTAACCATTCTTTGGTAGAACGACTTGTGTGCTTAGGCTGTTGTGTTGCTGCATGAACCACCTTCTCTTGTGATTCAGTTCCTGAACAGATGTCCTGACATTTTCCTTTACAATTCACTGGTGTAATTCATAATTCATCGTTCCATCAATAGAGGCAAGCTGTTGTGGCACAGATGAAGCATGATAAAACCATGGAATAGATTTTTTTTTTCCATTCTCCAGACATACTACTGCTCATAAAACAAATCAAAAAGTTGTATTCCATTGACATCTGCCCATAAAATGTTTTTCCAGTAGCCTTCAGCCTACGTGTCATGTGATGAGCAGCAATGTTCTTTTTGGATAGCAGTAACTTTCTCCTTGTAATACTGCCATGGATGTCATTGTTGTTCTGTGTTCTCCTGATGGTGGACTCACAATAACATTAGCCAAAATGAGTTACCCTGGGTTCCTTTGTGACCTTGCAGACTATTATACCTTGTTCTTAGAGTGATCTTTGCAGGCTGACCATTCCTTAGGAGGGTAACAATTAGAGGTGTAACGATACACTCTGCTCACGATATGATGCGACTCACAATATTCATCGAGTTCATGATTCGATTTTCTTATGATTGTTTTTGTTTCGGACATTTTATTGAATATGTTTTTAAACAAAAATAAACCTTTATTATGGTTTAAAGCCCTCCAATGAAAAAAAAATAAATATATATCATAGAAACAGATTTGTACAATTTCTAAATAAAATGGTGTTCAAAAAATACAATTGCATCAGATGTCATAATTTATCCTCCATGATACACAATGTGACATTTTTGCATCACAATTTTATTGCATAGTTAAACCCCAAGTAACAACGGTCTTGAACACAGTCTGCCTGACTGTGGATTGGTGGAGTCCAGACTCTTTAGAGATGATTATGTAATATTTCGTTATGCTATGATACACTTCCACAGACTGAAGATCAGTCTTTGATAGATCCCCCCTTCTGTAATTATATAGGACACCATCTGATTGTCATCCCATTCATCAAAAATAGCTGACTCATTTCAAATTCAAATGAACTGCCATCCCTACAGGCTCACAGATCTGTAATATTGGATATTTTTATTATATAATAGTTTTTTTCTCATTTGTTTAATGTGTCTCTTACTCGTAGGACTTGTGTGAAAACCTGATGTTGTTTTAGTCATATATATGCAGCACTACTCTGTGTCTAATGCTTTGTTGGTTAACTTGGATGCACATTTGAACAGTAGTAGCGTCTTTCAATCCAGTGTCAGTAGCATCTGGAGGAATGTAACAGAGTTGAATAGTCAGCTACTCCCAGACTTTGACAGCAGCTTCATCAACAATGACAAAAAGACAGGCAAAATGTTGTAAAACATATAGGCAATTAATCAGGCTTTTCTGCACTCCAACAAAGCATTAAACAGTGGTGGAACTTTTCTGTTCAATGTCAATAGCATCTGGAGAAATGTAACGGGGTTGAATAGTCAACTACTCTGAAATATTTTGAGAGCAGCTTCTTCAGAGACAGATTTTTCTAAAATGGGTTGGAAGAACAATGACAAGAGACAGGTAAAATGGTGTAAAACGTGAAAACACAACTTGATTCCATTGGGTCAAAAATAAAAAATAAAATAAATCACACAAAGCATGATCAGGAGAGACACATACTAGGTGTAAGAGAATTTTTTCTCCCAACAAACTGTAACTCCTAGATGATTTCAGTGATATGGGATTGCAAGTAATGATTCATAGAACAATGACCATGCATTAGAAATGACCGATCTAGATAGCTGCTCACCTAGGTACATAGACAGAATGACCGCAGAAGCCAAGAACAAGTAAAAATCTAGCAAATGATTGAACCTATTCATGACAGGGTTTAAAAATGCCTCCATTTATTGTATAATAGACAACTGAGGACAAATCTCAAAATGAACAGACCAAATCTTAAGTTGCTTCAGTTGCACAGAACTCAAATATGCTAGCCCACCACCACTGGGTTCAAGTCCTGGAGGATTGTCTCCTGTCCTTGGAGGAAAGGTCGGTCAGGGGATCATGCTCTGCAACAACGATCCCTACCCAGCCCTGCGACAGACTGGCGTCTCTCCCAGGTCACACCTCTGTGCCCCGTGTTCTCTAGGAATAGATGCCAAAGCCCACACCATTCTGACCAGGAGAAAGTGAAGATAAAACAAAGAACAAGGTTTACTTGCTTGTTTTTGTATATTTGGCTATAAGACACATGAATAACATCGTGGTAGCAGGTTCAGAATTTAATCCTGAGCACAGATTACTATCTGTATGGACTTTGACATGTTTGCCCTGTACCCATATAGGTTTGAGTGGACACTCTGATTTCCTCCGACCTCTTAAAACAAGTCCAAGATGGATGGGCTCCTCTAAATTGAACCTGGTGTGAATGAATGTGTGTGTGTGTAGTTTTGCGATAAACTGGTGTCATATCAACTGTGTATTCTTGCCCTGCATAAAATGATACCCGAGATAGGCTCTGGAACCCCAGCCATGTTCACCATTTACTAAAACACTATAGTTTTGGGATGATTAGTAGAAATACACCAAATATTCGGCAACCGAATTTATAAGTGAAAAGACTAGTGAATAATTTATATATATTTAATTATATATAATATAATATATAGGGTTCTACAATGCAACCATTTTTTTCACTTTTGCTAAATGACTTAATGTAAATATTAATTTACGCCTTCTTTTTAAAGAAATGAGACCGTCATGCCGCCATCGCTCTTACTGAGTGTCCATTGGGTCTGTCTCATTGCCTAGTGAGTGCCCTTGCTGCCTACTTCCTATGAGAGCTTTTTAACCGACAATGCAACCCTAAGACAGGTTAATGAACCAGTGTACCTGGTTAGTGCACAAATGCTAGGATCAGAATCTGTTTTGTTGTACTACTCCATTAGAAATCCATCACCGGTTGTCATTTTGAATCGACATGAGAACTGTGTGTAAAAGTAAGACTATATTACGAGAAAACCTGGGCAGGGACACTGCATGCAGCTGGAGGTGAACAGGACGTCAGACAGATGGTGTGGGGAAACTTCCTCACAGCTGAGTGTGCACAGGAGCATGACGACTCATACAATCATCACCCATGCCAAGCTATTGTCCCAGCATGGCACTTGTGCCGTGCCAAGCCCTAAAGGCGACAGACTGGAATGAGGGCAGCAGCAGAGTGACAGAGAATGATCTGCTCCACCGGCTTCAGACACTGACACTAGCTCTCACACATTCCTGTATCTGCAAGGTCTTCCAACTGACTGCATGTTAAAGAAAAAAGTCTTTGAACAGTAGCGGGACGTACCGATCGATGTTCGTTCACTTTAATGGCCAAAGTCTTAAATTACAATCGATTATAATAGGGAATAAAAATCTGTCTTTTAATTCCAGATGCTCCGACCATAAACAGCTGGTCATCTGAACATCTGCGGATCCATGGGTGGGAGTTAGACCAAGAGCAAAAGTCCGTCATTCAAATGAAAGCTCGCTACCTTAGAAATCGTCAGCTCACGTCTGGAGACTGCTCCAATTCGGTTGATGTGTTTACAGACTTTGTGTATGACTTTCCACTACTTATGTGTAACAAGCTGTAAGTGTATGGGCCGTCCTATTGTGAGTAGTACTCCTCTGTGTCCTCCAATACCTGTATATTCTCTTTAAGATAGAACTATATAATCTGGTTCACATTCACTTATTGAATCTCTGATTCATCTGGCTGATCTTCCATGTTGTTCGTAACACTGTCCATGTATTTTTGGCTTTCTGGAAACAAAATCGTCATTGAGTATTGTTTCCATGCAGTTTTCTTGTGAAAATAGCTTAATGTGACATTACCATAGCCTAAAAAACTATATGGTTACTATGGTAATGTGTGGTTAACCTAACCTTAAACTTCTTAACCTGAAGCTACAGTTTGGCTCTTTTTCAAAATATAAGGTTCTAGACAAAAGTCATGTTCCTAAGTCGTTTATGATTTCTACAAAACAGCATCTCCACTTCAGCTTCCCGACTGCCATTGTTAAAAGACCTTGGCTTTATTCAGAGCAAAAAATATTTACATTTATGTCACTTAGCAGACGCCCTTATCCAGGGTGACCTGCAACTGATACCATCTTACAATCCAAGCAATTGTGGGTTAAGGATCTTGCTCGATGACCCAACAGTGGCAGCTCAGCAGAGGTGGGATTTGAACCCTGGACCTTAATCCAGTAACCTTAACCATTAGGCTACCACAGCCCCAAACGTCGTACAGATAATGAAATGAAATGAACAACCAATATCCGACAATTAATTCATAGCTTAACCAGAGATTCTTGGGGAAATTAATCAGGCTTTTCTGCCCTCCCCACCCACCACGCTTCAAACAGTACATCTCAAACAATGTCTGATGCAACTGTCCTACAACAACCACATTTGGTTTATAAACGTCAGGATTTGTCTGCTGTAAGATGAAACCGGGAAAAAGTGAGTAAATCCATCCACAAAAGAAAGCCTACCAGGCAGCAACTCTGGTATTAATCTTGGGTGCTCGGTGTCGAAGTCTGTTTCGCTTTGCAATGACATTTAGAGAAGTACCACTGCTGCAAAAGCAGTTCAGAGGTCCGCCTCGCTACTACATTCACTTGGTTGGAGGTTTCTCACCTGGGTCGGCTCCAAGCAAACAGCATGCTGCGTAACCGCAAAAGGTCACTGTGGAAGGACAGCAAGTAAAATGAATTGTAAATTATGAATGGAATTCAATCTGCCCGGAGTAGCTGCTATAACTATTTTGCGCCGCATTCGCTGAAATGCCGATGTTGACCCACTTGTGCCTGTGGATGTTTGCGACAACTGCAGCTATACAAATACACACTCGCTCATGCATAAACACCTACATGACTAGAAAATGGTATTACTGAAGTGACAAGTTTTCGCCATTCAGTTCCACAATCTCAACCTGCGCATCATGTATTCAGGTAAACACCAGACAACAGCCATAGAAACAAGACACAGACAGACATGAAGATTAGCATGTTCATTATTACACTTGTATTCCAATGGCACAGTGGCAGCCCAGGATCCTATCCAAATGATACCTTCCAGCCCGGTTGGACATCACACAGGCGTGATTGACTGTGTGATTGACCAATTTTCTTGCCCGGTTCCGATTTCCAATTTTTTTTAATACATGACAGGTCGATTCTGATTTTCTCTCTGTATAAAAATTATACAAAATATAGAAACAATTTTAACAGAAAAATAGCAAGGGTTGCTGGTTTGTAGCTGTCACCACGTGGCTTGTACTTGTAACTATCAAACACTGCAAACTTGCTCAAATTGTATTTAATACCAGCCTTGATAAAAGCCTTTTAATCATTTCTACACCGCAAGTACAGGTCTCGGTGAAAAACTCCTTGGTCAAAAAGCAGCGTCAGTCGTTGTCGGATAATTTATGAGAGAACATTAGGTGTTTAATACAGCTGAGCATAAAAGGAGGGTTAATGCCTTTCCACAGAAGAGCAAACTTCCCATCAATAATGTGACTGCCATGTCCCTCAACAGATATCAGGTGGGAGGAAGCGGGGGCATGAGAAGCTGTGGCTTCCGAGCACAAGGCAGAAACACCTGATTGCTGCTGAAATCCTCCATTAGGCCACGGATTCAGAGGATATTTCAGCTTCCGTCTGCGCTGAAAATAAGACGCGTCACCGTCTGATCAAGTGAACCCTGCAGTTATGTACATGCTGCTTCTTTATTAGAGGGTTCACCTCCGTCAGCGAAGACAAATTGGCCCTCGAATCACTCCTTTAAATATGAACACAGTGTTCTCTTTCCGAGAGCCTTTCTTTGAACATAGATTGCAATTTCTGTCCGCTTTCCCCCACCAACAAAACACTACTCTATATCTTCAAAAGTATATGTGCAGCACTCCATCAAACTAGTGCTTTTGGCTGAATGGACACTCACTGCCACCTTCATAGATAGTCTTCATAGACAGAAAGTGGACGTGGAATGAGAACCTGAAGACCCTACTGACTTAACATATCACAGTAGGGCTGGACCATAGTGATACTAATGACTAAATGGAGGTATATCCCCACAGTCATGCTCAAAGCACAGTTCCATTGGGACTGTAGTGGTCTAGCAGCTAAAATACTGGACTATCGACCAGATGGTTGAGTTCAAAGCTCATCGCTGTCAAGCTGCCACTGTTGGGACCTTGAGCAAGGCCCTTAACCTGCATTTGCTTGGGCTGTATCAAATATAAGTCGCTCTGGACAAGGACATCAGCTAAATGACTAAATGTAAAGGTACAATGTAAAGCAGCAAAGGTCACGTCAGATTTATTTCCATAGAACTTTTTACAATGGAGCATTGTCTCAAAGCAGCTTTACCATTTTAGATGATCTTCTAATATCTTGGGCCAATCCCAAATTGAGCAAGCCTAGAGCGACAGTGGCGAGGAAAAACTCCCTAAACGTTATAAGCAAGAAACCTTAAGACTCAAAAAGGGACCCAACCTCGTTGAGTGGCTTAGGAAACTGTAGTAGCCTAGTGGTTAAGGTACTGGACTTAGGACCAGAAGGTCCAGGGTTCAAATCCCACCTCTGCCAAGCTGCCACTGTTGGGTCGCTGAGCAAGGCCCTTAACCCACAATTGCTTGGATTGTAAGACTGTATCAGTTGTAAGTTGCTCTGGATAAGGGCGTCTGCTAAATGCTGTAAATGTAAGAAATATGCATATCTGCATCATCTCACACTGTGAGAATATGAGATTTAGTTGTTGGGCGTCCACAAACTTCCGTCCATATTTGCTAAAAACCTCTAGATATATGAATGTAATTGATATACCCATATGACCAAAAGTTTGTGGACTCTAAAAATTACATCCAAAACATCAATACTAGTACCACGCTTGCTGTCGCCTGCTTCAACCAATCACTCATCCACCTACTGCCAGCCACTCCCACCCACATCCATTTGAAACAACAGAAATCCGGTTATGTCAGGAATGTTCTTGAGTCATCTCTTCAGAATAATAAACTCACTTTCTAAACTGACCTCTTACAGCCTCAGTTTGAACCACGGGCATCTCATTATAGCCACTAGACCTTCAGTGGGTGATCTGCAACAAACTTCTCGATTCTGCCATTAATTTTAATCACTGTTCACCAACACTTTTACAGTGAATAAATATGTTAGGAATAATTACTAGCTATTTAACGTCACCTACTCCTACACACACTGTGCGGTATTACTGTGTGGCCTTAGTCATTTCCCTTCATTTTACACAAACAAGACATGTTTCAGGTTATTGTAGGTTTATTATAGCACAGACCTGTCTTGGTTATAAACTTTTGGCAGACCATTATGTGTTATACTTCACTGTGATATATTCTTTTGCAAAAGTTTGGGCATACTTGGTCGAAATTGATTTCCTACGTGACAAGAGCTTGAAAACCTTTGCCTGAGATAAACTTAAATCTAACATTTCTATGAATTTTAATGCGTAGCAAAAAAAAACATTATACATTAAGTTGCAATGCAAGTGTGCAAAGGTTTGGGCATCCATCCAGACGATCCATTAGTGTATTTTGTAAGGTCGCAGAATTGACTTGTTAATGGTTCATTAATATTTGCAGATATACACCATGTCATATTTTTCCCCCCGGCGAAGATTATCCGTCGTGTTAACTTTTTCATAACACTCCATATCATTAAATTGGCTTTTCTAATTCTTTAATGACAACTTTGTACTATAAGCATTACAGTACTGTAATTACTCACATATATACAGTGGTGTAAAAAAGTGTTTGCCCCCTTCCTGATTTCTATTTTTTTGCATGTTTGTCACACTTAAGTGTTTCGGAACATCAAACCAATTTAAATGTTAGTCAAAGACAACACAAGTAAACACAAACTGCAGTTTTTAAATGAAAGTGTTTATTATTAAGGGAGAAAAATCCAAACCTACATGGCCCTGTGTGAAAAAGTGACTGCCCCCTAAACCCAATAACTGGTTGGGCCACCCTTAGCAGCAACAACTGCAGCCAAGCGTTTGTGATAACTTGCAGTGAGTCTTTTACAGCGTTGTGGAGGAATTATGGCCACTTATCTTTGTAGAATTGTTGTAATTCAGCCACATTGGAGGGTTTTCCGGCCTTTTTAAGGTCATGCCACAGCATCTCAATAGGATTCAGGTCAGGACTTTGACTAGGCCACTCCAAAGTCTTCATTTTGTTTTTCTTCAACCATTCAGAGGTGGACTTGCTGGTGTGTTTTGGATCATCGTCCTGCTGCAGAACCCAAGTTCGTTTCAGCTTGAGGTCACAAACAGATGGCCGGACATTCTCCTTCAGGATTTTTAGGT